>JBCEWC010000257.1:0-65362 GCA_038996855.1 Solanum aculeatissimum | reverse complement strand
ATTCTTCCAGACGATGGTTGATATCTTGTTGAAGACTTGCTAGTGGTGAGCCCATTTGTTCAAGGGCAATAGCCACCGTCTATCTACCACTTTAGTTTATGTATTTACTTTTTATGTCTTGAGGGTAAGCCTCAAACTTATCGAGGCCCCGCTCATCTATGTAGAGACATTATTGGACACGAACCTATACTCTTGTACGGTTGACTTGTATGTTGGATATTTGGCTATGTAATATGACTTTATTTCTCTTGATTTATGGTCATGTTATCATGTTATGATAATGACTTGAATGTTGAGTATGATGAATGACTATGTGATATGTGCAAATATGCTTATCCCATTCTCGTATTGTCCCAATAGCTTGAGTCCCAAGTCCCCAAATCCCTATAACTTATGTGCTACGTGTTTAGCTTTCGCGTTTCCGAACCGATGATGAGTGTAATAATGCTATGATGGCTTGATCGAGGCCTTTCAGGTCCTCTTTCGCCATGTCACATCTAGGCCCCCTATCCGGGTCGTGACAGCTATCCATCGCAATCATTTTTTATAATTTTTTTAAATTTTAAAAAAGTGACAAACTAGAAGAAGTCATCTGCCACTTAATTAAAATATTTAAATTATTTTTTTAATTATTTTCTGATATATAAATAAATAAATTTTAATTTTTTTTAAAAAATAGTGTCTAGTTGCGTCGCTGTGTCCATCGCTTTTTGGTAAAAATAGATCAACCATTTTAAATGAGGAGCGACGGACTGAGCGATGCGGTCCGTCGCTCCCTCTTAATATATCCCCTCGCCAGACCCATTTCCCCCTTTATTTTCCCCTTTTTCTCTCTCCAAAACCCTCCCCTCCCCCACCCTACGCCACCCCCGGCCACCATCCCTACCACCGTCTCGCCATCCCTCTCACCCTAAGTGATATGGGGTCAACCCTTGCAATCTAACCCACTTGGCAGCCTAACACTCTTAGACTCAAGTCTACTTTTTGCCAACCCTTGATCCGGTCCCAACACAAAATCTGACTACGAAATTAGAACACAAGCAAGTACAGGAACAAATTTCCAACTTTGTTATTAAACTCGTGCCAACAAAGAAGCACAAAACACTTAGCCTACAAAATTTCATCCAGGCCAACTCTGCTGTCCAGACTGACTGTCAGTGCCTATAAATAGGCCACAACATGCCCAGTCATGTGCCAGCCAACTCAGTTGACATTCCCAACTGATAGGCATATTTAAAATTCGAATATACAAGTTTATCCAAACAAGCTGACATGTCAAAAATGGCTAGGAACTAAAATAACCGCCAACTGCCCACGCATGTGCATGGCACATGCGACCAACCTTCAAATTTGGCGCCAATGCCTTGCCCTTGGCGCCTAGATTTGTTTTTGCCCTACATGCCTGTGCCATGACCAGACCCTGCACACGTGCCAGTGCCATGGCACAGGTCCTGCCCTGCACAACTTGCCATTGGGGTCTGATTCCCTGCACCTTTGACCTTGCTCAACGCTTGGTCTCAAACTTGTCTAGCCACGACCTTGCCTCGTCATAGCCTTGCCTTGCCTTAACTTGCCCAGCTTTGTCATGCCTTAGCCACATCCAGCCTTGCATTGCCTTAGCTTATCCAGCCCTTGCCTTGCATTAGCCACATCCTGCCTTGCATGCCTTAGCCACACCACTGCCAAGGTCTTCCTTAGTTAAACTTGATCTTGACTAAAGTCAAAGGGCCTTGGCTAGGCTCATCAGGTAAATCACTAGCCAAGCCCGCTCGAACCATCAGGTTGAGGGTCTGACAAACTTACCCCACCCGATGATCTCATCGTCTCGATGATGTAGAACGCATGATCCGACCAAGTTGTTTTGGTGTAACAACATCAGGGTACTCTTTGATCTGATCCTCGAACTACCATAAGGATGCTGCCTTCTCCCAGGTTGCATCACATTCATGCTTGCCCTTCCAATGAATCAGGAACTCAGTCTGCTTGCTCTTCTTGTGATACAAAACCAACCTATGATCCAGAATCTTCTCAATCTGATCCTCAAAATGTGCCCGCACTACAGGTGGAGCACGTCTTGGTGCTGACCTTGTTGGATCTTCAGCATCTCCATAGAAAGGTTTCAGAAAACTCACATGGAATGTGGGGTGAATTTTAAGCCTCTTCGGCAAACTTAACTTATAGGAAACTTCACCCACTCTTTCAACCACTTCAAAAGGCCCATCATACTTTGCAATCAGTGAATGATGCATTGTTGTGCTACTAATTTTCTTCCAAATATGTAGAGTCAATTTCAGAAACACTTTGTCCCCTACTTGGAATTCCAAAGCACGCCGACCCTGATCAACATACTTCTTCATTCGTTTTGCTGCCTTCCTCAAGCTATCTTGTGCCTTATCTAGCATCTCTTGCTTGTCACGTGCATACTTGTAAGCAACAGGACATTTCCCTTGTGCATCAGTTCTTGCGACTTCCAATGGTGTCCGGGGTTGCATACCTAACACCAATTCAAACAGACTCTTCTCAGTTGCAGACAACCTGTGCAAGTTGTAACAAAACTGTGCACTGTCTAGCAAGTCTACCCAATTCCACTGATTTGCAGTCACATAATGTCTGAGATATTTCTTAAGCAAATTATTGATTCTTTCCGTCTGCCCATCATTTTGTGGGTGGTTAGCCGTTGAGAACTTCAAATCAGTGCCCATCAGGTTGAACAAAGAAGTCCAAAACCGACCAGTAAATCTAGTATCCCGATCACCCACAATATACAATGGAATACCAAAGTTTTTCACAACATGCTTATAAAATGACTCAACAACTATTTCAGAAGAACATAGAGTAGGAGCAACAATGAAGATACCGTATTTAGAGAATCTGTCAACCACGACCATGAATGATGTTTTTCCATCCACCTTTAGAAATCCGCTAATGAAGTCCATCGAAAAAGAAGCCCATGGACGCTTCGCCATGGGTAAAGGCTGCAACAAAACAACTTCCTTCTTCTGTTTCGTCTTATCCAGCTGACATACAAGATATGATTTTACATATGCCTCAATGTCATCCTCCATGTTAGGCCAAAAATAATTTTGAGACAGTAAAACCATCATCCTTTCAACACCCAGATATCCAGCATAAACGGTATCATGTGTTTCTTTGAGGAGTTTTCTTCGCAGTTCATCACCTTGAGGCACAACAACTCTCCCCCCTTTGAAATAAAGCATATCGTCCTCGATCCAATACCGTCTAACTGTCCCCTCTTTCACTTAATCCATTAATTTAGCATATAATGAATCATATGCAACACTAAACTTAATCTTATTAGAAAAATCAGATTCAAGTCTAGTTATGGCATAAACAGTAGAAAATACCTCTTGACGACTCAACGCGTCAACAACTTGGTTTTTCTTCCCTGGTTTATGTATCCACACAAAGTCATACTCTGTTAATATCTCTTGCCACTGTGCCTACTTCGAACTCAATTTTTGTTGAGTCTTGAAGTACGTGTTAGCCACCTTGTCCATCTTCACTACGAACTTTATTCCTAAGAGATACACCCTCCATGTTTGAAGGCAATGAAGTACTGCTACTATTTCCTTCTCATGTACAGAATATCTTTGGTTAGTTGGATTCAACTTCCTGCTCTCAAATGCAACAGAATGATATTGTTCTTTCCAAGCCTCATTACCGCACTTTACAAAAAGGTCAAAGTCCCAAGCAATAAAAAGACGGATGTATAAGTGACGACATCAACTGATATCAAGCAGATTAAAGCTGAGTTTTTTAGGAATGAAGAGGATAGAGCTAGGAAGAATCTGGTTGACAAAACACCGGTGATTGACATTAAAGTTCTCGAGTCCAGTGCTATAGAGTTGGGCACCGAGGTAGGTGTATCTTCTTCTCCTAATTTATCATCTACTCTTATACCCACTCCATCTTCACGGACACCGGCCACAACTAACCAACCCCCTCTCACTAAAGACAATGTTCTTGCCTTTGGTCGGCTAGCTAAGGTCGCTGACCTTCAGGCCACACGGGTTGAGTCATCTATCCCTATACTAGTGGAGGTAGCTATAGACAAGGATTTAAGACCATATGTGGAGGATGAGGCAAAACAGAAGGAACTAAATGAGGAGCATAAGTTGAGGATGGAAAGGCTAGAAACCATGATTGATGACCACATAAAAGAGTTGGCAAAGTAAAAAGACAGGTATTGGTTGCTAAGAAATCAAGTGGTGGTGACAATGACACTTAAGCTTTGAGAGCCAATATTGAGGAGTTGAAGAAGGAGGTGACATCCCTCTAGTCCACTAACTTGAGTACATTCTTCGATGGGCTGGAAGATCCTCCCTTCAGGGGGGGATATAGCTGTGATTACAAGTGTAAGCTTGAATGTAGAAGTTTTGGGAGCTGACAATGATAAGAACCAAGAATGAAAACTAGGAGGAGATGTCTAAAGTAGAAGATGAGATGGTGGAAGCAATGATTGCAGCCTCTGTTCTGGATCATTCTAAGTTTGGTACATCTAGATTGAGCACATATGGGCCTAATAGGCCCAACATTGATCTTGAGCGTTCACCGATAGAGTAGGGCATTGATGCCTCCATGAAATCTTCTTCAGCTCCACCACTACCACCGACACAACAGGATTGACTTGACAAGGAGATTCTCACACTCACTACTTTCTCTTATGCTTATTTTTGTTGTCCCTTGCACATTGAGGGCAATGTTTATTTTGTTAGGAGGGGGTGAGTTTGAGGAATTCCTTGTCTTCTGGATATTTATTTTTGATGAGACAGTGATGGTTGTTTTATTTTGATGATGGTGCTATTAATGAGCACTTAAACAAATTTTTCTTGGGTTGTAAATAAATTTTAATTTGGGTTGTAATAGAGTAATGTTTATTTTTGTTATTTCTTTTGATTTATCAGATTGAATGGATGAATGCTTTTAAATTTTGGCAAACCCCGTGCTTAAATGACAAGCGCGTGAATATAATATTATGTCTCTTTTCCTTAGCATTTCAAGCATTAATAATCCATATCTTTGATTTGGATAGTGCCATGAATGAGGAGCATATACTCATTAATTAGTCCTTTCTTGATAAATCAATCCCCGAATGGATTAGGGGAACCTTGAGTTGACTATGTCAGCAATTGAGCTTATGATCGAGTAATTGTGAATGTGTTGCCACTGTTTGAATGCGAACCATTTTTCCAAATGTGAGATTAGTAATATTGTTGAAATATTTGTAGCGAATCATCTAGAAGTTGCCTGATTTGTTTTGAGGAGTAACTTGGTTGATTCTGAATTAGCATAAAACCTTAGGCCTTCTTTGGTTCCATTAATTCAAATTGACGATAGTGACATCCCTTAAAGTAAAATAAATCCCTAGTGAAACCTTGTTTTAGCCTTGATCCCTTTGTTAGCAACCTTGAATCATTGACTCATATTTGTGAAAGACAAGTTCTTTTCATTCCTTACCTATCCCTTCTTGAGCTTGAAAATGAAGTAATGGCCAAAGGCTAAGTTGGGGATGATAGTAGGAGGAAGAAAGTGTCTCCTATGAGAGAGTCAGGAAAAGAGGGACAAGAATGAAAGAAAGACATCGAGGAGTCCTCAAAGAAAATGAAAAGAAAAAAATTGAGAAACGAAAGTGAAAATTGAGGACCCTCCAAAACAAATTTAGGAAAGTCTTGTTGTGAGAAATAGAGACAAAAGGGGGATATTTAGACTGATGAATTAAAAGCAAGAGTGATGTCAATAATGAGACGAACAAAAAGGGAACCAAAAGGACCTTTGTGCCTGAAAGGAACATGTAGATTTCCAGGAGGGATGAGCCATTATTGACCATGTTCTCCTACCCTACCTTTACCTTACATTATAGCCCTAGCTAAGTCCTTTATGATCCTGGTCTAGAAGAAAATCAAGTGAACTCTGATTAAGAATAAGGGCAAGCCTATGGGTTGAAGCTTACATGATATTTCTCATTTGAGAGAGTGAGAGTTGGAGAGATCATCTGTAAAGTAGTGACATAATCTTGAGTGTTCTGGATCTTCTTTGGCGTGAGGGAAAATGGTGATATTTTTAAGTAGTGATTAGTAGTTGCATAAGCAATTGTGAGCATAGCAAATATCTTGATTACTCCTTAGTCATCTTTCGAGGCTTCAAAGTCACGTAAGTGGTTTGTGGAAGTTTCAGAGGGGATGAAAAAGGTGATGATGTATGTGGTGCTCTCTGTGACCCTATTTGCAGGCTTTGTTCTGGATAGATCAATGTTTGATTTGCTTGAGGGTAAGCAAAGACTTAAGTTGGGGGTGTTGATGAATCTATATTTCAGATTCATGTTGGGATTAAATTGTAAGGAAACATTGCCCTTAATGTGACAATAATTCCAACTACTAACAAACTTGCATGTGTTATGACAGGAAATAGAGCTAAAAGCGTACAAATGGGAAAGACGTGGTGGAATCTTGGAAAATGAAAAAAAGTGCCCAAAAGGCGGTGGAATGCAAGATCGCCGACATTCTTGGTGATCTTCGTAAGGACCTATGGATATCGCCTAAGTATGCAGCAACCAAGGTTTCCAGTCGAGGCAAAAATACAGTTAGAATTGACATTTCAGAGCATGCTTGGTGGTTCATTAAGTGTACAAGTAATCGCCTAAAGTTGTAGAACCCAAAGCCGTAGAACACTGATAGAATGGAGATATGAGGAGAAGTTTGGCACATTGACAAATTTGAAAACATGGAGCAAAAATTCATCTCCTAAAGTTACAGCAAAGGGAGCCTTTTGAAGACACACAGTAAAGCGGTTAAGTGCACATTTGGCGCATCTCCGGAGTGCTCGACAATGGCCGACCTTGACTGCCCAACGATAATTTGCAGCATAAACATTAATGCAATTGCAGAGAGTATATAAGTAATTTTTTAGAAAGGACATTGTACAAGATCTTTCATTCTAATTTAGAACAATTAGTAGTAGTAGTACATAGAACTTTCTCCTTAAATTACAAGAGAGATTAGGTTTTTGAGGAAATTGGGCATCAAATTGGTGGAAATTGGTTAGTGAGAATCATTTGATTTGTAGTGAATCTTGTTACCCATGAGTTCAACTACTATGAATGGTAATCAAACTTTAATTTCTAGCATGTGTGGCTAAAACTCCCATGTTGGGGGTGTGCGTTCATTATTGGTCTTTGATTTATTGATTGGATTTGTGATATCTTGACTTATTTGTAGTTGATTTGGGTGTTTTTATGTCCATTCCTAGGATTTCTGTAAGTCTAAAGGTTGCAACTTGGGGTTTTATTTAGATCTTTGCTTTGTTTCTTAGCTGAGCATATTAGAGTGTGGAATGGATGTAATGGTTGGAAATCTTTTGGGGTTTCAGTTGAAGTTCATGTTAATGAGCTCAATGGCCAAGGTATTAGGGGATTTGCTTTAACTTCTTTGGCTAGGCATGTCCGCGATAGTCTGCATGTGATATCCTAGAGGATTCATACGAAACACCCATTTTCAAAGATGATTTGGATTACAAGCAACCTAACCTATTCAACTTACATCAACTCATACAGTCAAGTATCTAAACCCATTTGATAGATCGATTCCCATAATTGCACATCCCTAATATCTCCCTTAATAGTTGTTAATCCAATTAATTTTAGAAATAGTTAGCAGAGTTCTTTCATTAAATATTGCAACCCCCCAGATTCTATAATTACTTTGTTCAATAAGTCACTTCCACCTTAAACAACGATTCCCTGTGGGATTTAACCCCAACCTTTAAAGTTGGGTTATTATGCTTATGACGACCGCCCCTTCTGCCTTTGTGTATTCAGGTTGAGCGACTTCAGCATGTGATGCAACAATAGACATTAAGCTTCATAAATGCATAATCATAAACAATAGAATATAAACTCAATATGTCATGTATGTGTTGCTTGAATGCAAACTTGCATGAAACATAACTTCTTTATATCATACATATGTGAGAGAAAAACATTTGAACTTTGGAAATAATGAGTTATAAAAAATTTAAGTTACCCTTAGTCATGACATAAAGGAACCATCATAATCAACATAAAAGGACAACTTAGGACCATAAGGAGAACATGAACATGTATGAGAGCCACCTTTAACCGACATAAACCATGTGAGCTAGACTATGGAATCCCGATACTGCCCCTACACCATAAGAAGGGGAAGTCACTTGCCAAGGTGGCCTCCTAAGATACCTAAGTGGATGTATTAAGGCTAGCTAGTAAGCAAACCTCTACTAACGGGTGGTCTAGAAATCAACCTCTACTAGTGGGTGATCCCTATCTCCTACACTGGCATGTAGGTAGGGGATAATGGGATTTTACTAACGGTCTCTTGCCCTAGCTATGGGGACACTCAGTGCTAAGTGTGACTCTCATGGAATGACTGTAGACATGAACTATAGAATCATGTAGTATGGAGTGTTATTATACTAACTCATCCCAAAAACATTTAGAAACCATGGAGAGGTATTCTACTAACCCATCCCATAAGCCTTTTGAACATAGATCATCATCAGAAGGATAACTCATAGACTTTGTCTATGCCTCTACTATCGGCCCATCATCATCTCATAATCTTTACTAGGTGGAGGACTCATACCTCAATCATTCATTTGTTTTTAACTTCAAATAGACTAGTCCCATTGGACATAAAAACATGAGGATAAACTTGACATACCCAACTTGTCTACCGTAACATCATAAAGAGGTCTTTACAATACTATATAGCCTTCATAGGATTTCATCAAATTTCACAACATGCTTGATATACCTCATCCTTTATTACATTAATGAACTTTCATACATATAGTGAAACCTTTCCATCATACATAAGAAACTTCATTATTACACCCTCATCATTGGGAATCATTCATCATTAGAGAACTCAATACAGTAATCAGGTAGATTTCATGCATGTAGACTTTAAATCATGTAACTCAAGAGGACTATGCATCAATTAATGAAAATCATCAATTTAAATCATTCTTAGATAACCTACCACAATCATACATATCATTCTTCAACATTAGACATAGAATCATGCAGCTTATCTCATAAAATCATCAATTCTATCACAACATCATAATGTCATAACTTCCATAACTTTGAATCTCATAATTAATTTCATAATTAAAAACCCTTAAAATCAACTTATGTAATTTCATGTAGAAGATGAAGAATTTGAACATAATCCATGCTCAATATAAGAATTAGGAAAAACCCATAAGAGATCACCATTAAAACTTAAGATATTTAGTAAATTAGGTTTGGGGACTTCATGCGTGGAAGAGCCCATGTATGAAGAAACCCACATACATTTTTGACCTTGAAACTTGAAGGAGATGACTTGAAAACTTTGAGAATTCTTTTTTATGAGCCTTGTCTTCAAAGGAGGAAGCTTGATCTCTAAGGAATTTGACAGATTTTGATGGAGGATCTTAGAGGGAAGTTTTGAGAAAATTTACGGGTGTTTAGAGAGATGATTAAGTCTAAACATAAGAGAGTTTTCCTGCATTTACATAAATATAGGTGTTGGGATATGTCCCAACTAGCTTTCCAAGCATGAAACAAAACTCAGAAAATTTTATATTAAGTGGGACCAAGGGTGTGATGCAGTCTTGTCACACACCCTATTGGTTTGCTCAATTTCATTCAAAAAATTATTTTTTGAGACGAGTGACCTAAAAATTGAAGGTGACCCTTTTCCTACACAATTTTGCCTCCTGAAAAAAGAATACGTAGTTGAATTTGCAAAATAATGCACAGGTTTTAAGATACTCAAAGAAATACATTATAGGTTCTTTCCAAGCTATGTTGAGGGGTATTACAATTCAATTGCAGATAGTCAACACACATCTAAAGTGAAACATCATACTTTCTCACAAACAATGTAGAAGCAGCCCATGGCGACACACTTGCCCTTATAAACCCCTTGTCAATAACATTCCTCCACTGTTCCTTCAATTATTTCAAATCTGTTGAGGCCATTCAATATGGAGGTATGGAGATGGGTTGAGTATAGAGTAAAAGATCAATACCAAAGTCAATTTTCCTTTAAGGAGGAATGCCGGGAAAGTCAGCGAAAATGACATCAAAGAATTCATTAACTATAGGAACTGAATCAAGAGTAGGAGCTTTGGACTAAACATTCCTAACCTAAACAACATGATGTATGCAACCTTTAGAAATCATATTCCTAGATTTTACATGTGAAATACACTTACTCTTGAACGCAGAATTGGTTCCCTTCCACTAAAGAATGCAATGAATAGTAGCATAGGATGCATACAACCAATCCATACCAAGTATAACATCAAAATCGGTCATGTCAAGTTCAACAAGATCATTAGGGAAGACTCTATGCAAGACCGTAATGGGATAATTTCTATGGACTTTCTAGGCTAGGACCGACTCACCACCGAAGTATAGACCAAATATGGATCTAACAAAACTTTGGGAGACACATCAAACTTTATATAAAGGTAGGAAGTAACAAAAGACATATTAACATCGGGATCATATAAAGCATACACATCAAGATCAAAGACACTTACAATACACATAACTACATCAGGGGACTCCTCCACCTCTTGCCTAGCATGTAAAGTATAAAACCAGTTGCCATGTGGACCATCTCCTTGAGCTTGGGAACCTTGTTGCACTTTCTCTCTTTGAAATGCTTGACCTTGAGGACGTCCTTTTCTTCCCTTGTTAGATATACTAGGGCACTCAGAGATCTTGTGCCCCATCATTCCATAACTAAAGCAAGCACCCTAGCCTCTCAAACTTTCAAGATCTAAGCCTAGGGCCTAGTTGTGACATGGAGAATGGGAAACCCAAAGGTAAAGAGCCTCATAGAATACTTAAGCACATCATTGTTTAGGAAGCATGGATCAATAATAAAAAATTTGTACTAAGGAGATTAGGGGATTTGGACGCACTCTGTGGGACAAGGGATAAGGGATTCCCATCACCTCTAGCACAACATGTAATTCTAAGGGAGCAGGGATCATGGGATGAACTCTATGGGGTACAGGGACTTAGGATATTGACCATCTTTCAATTATCATCACAAGAAACACCAAAACATACAATAGGGACTAAAGGAAAGTTTTCGTAGATACATAGCATAAATCATACTTATCATGTCATCCAACAATACTTCTTGTCATAAGTGGAACAACGGCCAAGATATGTCTCAGGCTCACCCTAAAAAGTAAATAACAAAGTAGCAAAGTCTTAACATGAGCATGATAGAAAAAAAAAATTGTCCTCGGAATGGAGGACTCACCACAAGTAAAGTCTTCAAGAAACTGTACTAGCCATGAGGAGGTGGATGGATAGGAGCTCCAGTCCCTACATGGTTCGATCATGTATGCAAAAAGTATGTGTTAGTATATGGAATGTATTAAGTATACGGGATGCAATGCAACAAGAGATCATAGGCCATAACAAACAAGATGCATAATCATATACAAAGGCAATAATCTCAATATGACATGAATGATCAATGCCTTAGTCAAAACATGCATATAAGGTGAATATAATCTCATAACATACCATATATATGTGGAAAGAGACCTTAACCAATAATTAAGACCATGTGAGCTACTACATGGAATCTCGATGTTTCCTTCACACCGAACAAAAGGCAGTCTACTTGCCAAGGTAAACCATACCTCACCTTATTGGAAACTTCCCCATTTCAGAGGGTGCTTTACAAATGCCTTACGAGGACTTTACCCATTTCTGTAGATATATGATAAGGGCCTTATGAGAACTCCACCCTTTTCAAATATTATTTTTCATGTACCTTACGGGAACCCCACCCTTTTTGGTAAATCATGCAATATGCAAATCACAAACCTACAATGGCAACATAGTCAAGGGATAATGGAAATCTACCAGGGTCCTCTTATTGCTAAGTCAACATCCAATAGAATACTTAAATCATAACCATAATCATATCATGCATAAGCTATTAAATAATAATATCATAATAGGAGTAGCTCATCAAAATAATAGCATTATAGTATCATAAAAGGGCTTCATAATCATTCATAATTTTTCATAATATTTCCATAGAATCATAACATACTTGGTAGCCTTTAATCATTCATAATATTCATGACTTGGAAAACGTGCAATCAAACCTTTAATCAACATAAGATGCTTCTGTCATGACCAAAACGCTGGGTGTGATGGTACACACCTAACCCACCAAGGCGAGTTAACCCATATTTCAAATCCCTTAACAATAACAATAAAAGTGGAAGATAAGCAGTCTAGTAAGATAGATAAGCGGAAGAAAACAAATTACAACCATCCCAAGAACTAGTGTCACATGTACAAGCCTCTAAATATAGAATACTCGAGTGAAATACAAGTCTCAAGTGTCTGGTTATCAAATAGAACAAAATATAAAATGGAATCCTCAAAGGCTTGCTGAAGATATAAGCAGCTACCTTACAAGTGATTCAGAAGCTTAATCCAATAAGAGAAGTCTAGCAAGATGGACCGGGCTCACAACCTATAAAAATGTAGCAAGGGGTGAGCACCAAACAACTGGGTACTCAGCGAAATGGAACTTACCTAAAGTAAAGCAATGAAGAACACAAGTAACTCCTTAAATCCCACCCAAAATCCACTGAACTACAACCCTGCACTCAGAAAAGTCCCAGCACAATATAATATACATTTCACAATGGGTATAGTTATACTCATTACCTTGCATAATATCTCAATACATAAGTATATAAGTAGATCGAACACTTACTCAAAATCAGGGATGTAATAAGTGTGCAATCTCATAAGTAGTATACAAATAAATATCAATCATACATGATATGAGATAGAGTGGATGCCAAGAAATATGAATAATGTGATGCACTGTCAAATAATCATGATGCATGTTTATCCTACGATACACATCCGTTGACCAGATAAATGCCTCAGTTAGAACCCATGAGGGTCATACATGGATCATGTATCCGTCCAAACCATTTTCCTTTGGCATTTTCTTTTATATCTAGCCGAAATCATTTCCCTTCAGATTTTCATTTCTTTTCTTCCTTTTCTTTTTCTCTAGCCAGAACTATTTCCCATCCACTTTTTATTTTTTAATGGATTATCAAACAAGCACATAATAATGATAAAAAGTCAAGCTCATGGAAATGGAATATGCAAGATGTCTATATGCATCATATATTTCAACAATACAAACCAAGTAATCCTCAAGTGCACAAGTATTTCAGAAGATACTACCAATCCCATTAAAACCTTAAGATCAAGTACAAATAGTGAACAATTCTCTCAATAAAGCACAAACATAAGAATTCAATACACTCAAAATGCCTAACACCGAAATTCGACCATTAAATCCTACAGTATTACCATTTAACCCCATTTGGTACCTTCAATTATTTAATTACATACATATAGGAGCATACAAGGTTCAATCATGCTTAACAAAAGGTTAGAAGTCCACTTGCCTAAAATAAAGTCTCGAATCAAGTTGAAACCACCGCTTTCCCCCTTCTATGGTACTCTAATTCACCAAATTCTATTCAAATATGACATCACAATCATATAATGAATCTAACGACACTAAAATCAATTAATTTTCAGAAAAAGGGTAAACTGATCCAAAATCCCATGCCTGAAAATACTGTCAAAAATAGAAAATTAAAGCATGAAAATATTTCTAAGGTGTTAAGGAGTTCAACGGTGAAAATAGTTTCGAAAATAAAGCTAGAATGAGGGAGAAATCAATGATTAAAGTTTGGATATCAAAGTCTGAGAAATTCCCAATTTACACTATTAAAAATCCCAAAATTAAAAGCTAAAATTACTAATTAATCAATGTAAATAAATAAAACAGGTTAGAAAATAGTTACCCAATCACTTTGCCTTGAACAAACTTTAGATCTCTCTTGAAAATGAAGCTTGAAGGGTTAAAAATGGTGGAAATGTATTAAAACTTGTTTTTTAAAAACTAAAACTAGTCAGGTATGCTTTGTTCTCAGCAAACGTAGAGCTTAGTCCGCGAACATCGAGGAATAAACTACCTTGACACTCCGCAAACGTTGAGGCTAATATGGTAGTGCTCCACGAACATGGACTCCCTCCACGAATGCAGAGGTCTACATAACTTGACCTCCGCGAATGCGGAGTACATGTCATCCTACACCAAAAATAGTGAAAAACCAGCAATTAGCACAACATAAAAAACCACGAATTGGACCCTCAAAATTTGTTCAGAACTCCATGAACACAAACTAAATATGAAACCCTACAAGAAATGACATTCTAGACTCAATGGAACCGTCGAAATTTGAATTCGGAACCTCCTTGATCCCGAACCCAAGAAAGAGCATTTCAACTAGTTTCGTACTCAAAAACTCAAAATATTCATGAAAGCTCTAAAAATTAAAACGAAGTCATTTCTAGTGTTAGTTTCACCATCCTGTACCACTAGAATTGACAAAATTTTGATACGAGTCCCCAAACTTTGAATGTTGACAAAAGTCAAACCTATGATCCAAAATGAACTAGAATTGTAACTTTAGGTCCAAAATCTCTATTTTAGCTCCAAATTCAGTTGTGCAAGTTCTCCTAGACCAGATTTGGTACTCTGGAACTGATGAAATTGACAAAATCAAATTCTGACACTCAAAACTCAAAATGACCTCAAAACTCAATTTTTTCAACTTTAAGCCTTTGAAAACTCTTTCTTTTGCAAAACTCCAACATTTTATAAGATTTTCAAAATCTGACTTTTAGACTTAATAAAAAATTATCCAAGGCAAATTTTGGAAAGAAAAATATAGTAATTTATTTAGAAATACCAAAAATGACCTTCAAGGTCATTACATCATCCACTACTAAAAACAATATTGATCCTCAAACATGAGATAACGGACATATCTAAAGGCTAAAAAAACTGAGGGTATCAAACATGCATATCTAACTCTACCTCCCATGTAGCCTCACTCTCAGGCCTATGGCTCCACTGAACCTTTGCTGAAGCGATCTTCTTAGTCCTCAACTTTCGCACCTGCCTGTCCAAAATGGCTACCGATTGCTCCTCATAAGTCAAATCAAGGCTCAACTCAATTGAATCCATAAAAATCACATGAGACTCGACTAAAATATAATGCCACAACGTAGGAACATGGAATATAGGATGGACTGAAGACAAGTTGAGTGGCAAGGCAAGTTTAGATGCCACATCTCCCTCTCTGTTAAGAATCTCAAAAACACTAATGAACCTCAGACTGAGTTTTTCTTTCTTTCCAAATCTCATAACAACCTTCAAAGGTAAGACCTTAAACCAAAACCTATCACCAACCGTAAATTATAAAGGTCGAACCCACCTTTCAGCATAGCTCTTTTGACGACTCTGGGTTGTCACCAATCTACTCTAAATCAACTGCACTCACTCAAGATCATCTCTCATCATATCAACACCCATACTCAGCTCCACTACTATGTCAAACCATCCTATGAGCTATCAACATCTCCCTCCATACAAGGCCTCAAAAAGAGCCATATGTATGCTAGAAGGATAACTATTGTTGTACATAAACTCTGCTAAGGCCAAATGGTAGTCCCATCTTGCTCTAAAATCAATAACATAAGCTAGAAACATATTCTCTAATACTTGAATAGTCCTCTCAGACTGGCCATCAGTCTAAGGGTGGAAAGTTGAACTCAAATCTAAATGGGTACCCAAACCATAATATAAATCCCTCCAAAAATGTGAAGTAAACAACGAACCTCAATCTGATAAAATAGAAACTAGGACTCCGTGAAGTCTCACTCATCAGACAACTCCAAATCATGAGTGGGGTAGTTCTTCTCATAGACCTTCAATTGTCTGGAAGCAGAAGCAACAACTTTCCATTTCTACATCAACAAACCACTTAGCCCCACTCCTGAAGCATCATAATAAATAGTGAAATCAAAGCCCTCCTCCGACAATATCAGAATAGGAGTTGTAGTCAACAATGACTTAAGCTTTTGGAAGCTCTCTTCAAACTCATCAGTAAATGAAATACCATATTCTTGTGAGTGAGCCTAGTTAGTGGATCTATAATAATGGAGAAACCCTAAAGAAAATGATGATAATAACCAACAAACCCCACAAAACTACAAATCTCTATAGCTGAGGTAGGCCTAATCCAAATCTGAACAACCTTAATCTTCATTGGGTCAACTCGAATACCCTCCTTGGACACCACCTACCACAAGAATGCTACCGAACTCAACAAGAACTTGCAGTTGGAGAATTTTTCATACAAGTTCTTCTCCCTGGGCCTTTGGAGTACAGTCCTCAAATATCTCACGTGGTTTTCGTTGATCTTGGAATACACCAAGATATCATCGATTAACACAATCACGAATAAATTAAGATATGGTCGAAATACCCCATTCATTAGTTCCATAAATGTTACAGGAGCATTAGTCAAACCAAAGGACATAAAAAGGAACTCGTAGTGGCCATACCTAGTCTAAAAAGTTTTCTTGGGTATAATTGATGGGCGAATCTAATATTGATGATACCTTGACCTCAAGTCCATCTTAGATAACAGTGCAACTCCCTAAAGCTGATCAAATAAGTCATCTATACAGGAAAGAGAGTATTTATTCTTTACAGTCACTTTGTTCAACCATATATAGTCAATACACATCTTTTTGGACCAATCTTCTTCTTAATAAAGAGAACTGGGGCACCCCAAGGTAAAAGATTGGGTGAATAAAGCCCTTACTCAACAGATCCTGGAGCTACTACTTAGCTCCTTTAACTTAACTGGAGCCAACCAATAGGGAGTGATAAAAATGGGCTTAGTGCCCGACTCAAGATCAGTAGAAAAATCGATCCCTTCTGGTTGATCAGTAGAAAACACATCTGGAAACTCACCAACCATTAGAATAGACTCCATAGATGATGCCTCAACAACACTATCATAAATAAACGCCAAATAAGCCAAACACCCTCGATCAATCAACTTTTTGGCCTGAATAGAAGATATCACTTTACTAGGATAGGAACCCTTTAAACCAATCTACTCAATCCTTGATCTACCTGGCATGGCTAAGACAACTGTCTTAGCATAACAATCAAGAATAGCAAGATACAGATATAGCCAATCCATACCTAAACTAACATTAAAATCTACCTTATCTAATATAATCAAATTTACCCAAGTCTCATAGCCCGCCAAAGTAACAAGGCATGATTGGTACACTTGATCCACTACCAAGGGCTCTCCTACTAGGGTCAAAACATGAACAAACATAAACATGGAATCACAAAGCAACTCAAACCTCAAGGAAAAATAAGTAGACACATAAGAATAAGTCGATCCAAGATAAAATAACACATACATATGGCAATGGCAAACTTGAACAATACCTATAATTGAAACATCAAAGGACTCAGCCTCAGGCCTGTCTAGAAAAGCATAACAATGGACACCTCGACCACCCCTTATAGAAGTTGCTCTCCTACCACCAGAATGGGTAGAAATATCACCCATTCCTCTACCACCCACACGTCTAATTCTATCAATTTGACCTCTACTAAGAATGCTAGTCTTTGGGGATGAACCTCTAACTAGTAGTGTCAAATTTTTGATTAGTGTTGTGGAGTATGAATGGTGGGGCTTAGAATGAGTCTTCCCAAGGCACTGTCGAACCAAATAATTGGGAGATCCACACCTATAGCAAGATCTATGAGTGGAAAATTTTTGTGATGGAGCAGGAGGGATACTATATCTGTGTCAAATCATAGGCCTCTACTGAGAATCGGATGAACTCTAACCTGAAATATATGAATCACGAGAACCTCAGACTTCATCTGAATCTAGCAAGGCTACATGACCCCTGTGATGCAGAAATGAACCTCTTCCTCTAACCATACCTCTGGCTCCTGATGAGGCACCTGAGTACTATCCTAAAGTATGAACCCTTTTGGGGTCCCCAAACTCCTCTCTCTGCATTAACTGTGCCTCCTTGGCAGCACTGACAACTGACTGGAAGGAATCCCCATCTTTAGATACCTAGAATATCAATTGTCTAATAGGAAAATATAGTCCTCTAACAAATCAATGAACTCTTTTCGCCGCGGTCGAAAGTATAACTGTGGCATGTTGAGCTAATTGATAAAAAAAACCTCATACTCTGAAACTATCATGGTACCATGTTTCAAACTCTCAAACCACAAATGGATCACCTTGCGGATACTCCAAGGTACAAACCAATCATACAAAGCATTAGAAAACATCTCCTAAGTCATCTGAGGAGACCTAGCAAGAAAGAATCTTGTATAAGTCCTCCACCACTTCCTGACATACCCACTGATGTCGCCCAAACTGCACATCCACTTAGAGGATAAGAAGTCATTATCAAAATATATAACCTAATTTAGGTTCGGTTCAATCCCACAGGGAATATAGACAGACCCAGAATTATTACAAGTAATTTGAGTTGAATTAACCTACTTATCTCCCGAAAGGGAGGTATTTTATAATTGCAGTAAGTAAACCTAAACTAGAAGCAAATGTTGTGAAATATTTAGGAGAAGTAACTAGGGTATTGTGTTCCCTATGAATTCCTAACGTAGTATCACCAGATAATCATAATCTTTTCAAGTGTGTAGCTTGCTGAATGGTAAGTTGAGTTTACCAAATCCTTTGATTTAAGCGAAAGATAAATTTTACTATGTGATTTGATCTATCCCCGTAGTGTGACATTACTAACCCTTACCTTTTGTTCCAGTATAACTTCTCCTTGATCTAGTTTGGTTGATTAGATGAGAGAGATCACATCGAATTATGTTAACTATCCCCTTTTCGCATTCCTTACCACCTCGATCCAGTCGATAAAAATTAGGGCAAGTTCTAACATTGACCACCATTAAAAAGCATTCACATTGAAGGGCATAAGTAATACATGCATGCACACTTTCCAAGAATAATAGATTATCTTATTTTACCTTGCTAGTTCTTCATGGCTCCTGTAACCCTATTTGTGGATTTAGCTATGCATGATCATTGTAGATGAAGAAATCATGTTAAAGAATAACATAATTAATTACTTACAATGATGAATTCAAGAACAAGAAATTCAAATTCTCCAAAATAAATCACAATGTAATAATCATAAAATATGAGTTCTCCAAGTGTTTCTCTCTTCTCTCGTGTGTCTCTCTACTATTTTTCTATATTTGGTATGTCCTCTCTTCTAAGAAAACCTAAAAACCTATTTATAATAACTAAAATACAAATCAGAAAGAAAATAGGAAAACTAGATTCAGTAGTGTTTAAAGACTGGGTTACGAGCCGCATAAGGAACCACAGACCATACATGGCTTCAACCTTTGCATCTTCAAAAATTGACTTCAAATCCATGAGACCTTTCTATCAGTCATCCTTTGACTTACCACCTATGGAGGGTTTAATTTGATATTTTCTCAGAAAATCACCAAAATCTTATCCTCCAGGCATGACACTAATCTATGACTCGTAAGCAATTCTACGGCTCGTCTAATAGTCCATGGATGCAAATTTTAAAAATTGGCCCTTCACTGGATCTCACTCACAAAACTAACCTACACCTCATGGAATGAACCACGACCTATAGAGTTGTCGATAAATCACCAAAAACTGCAAGCCTGCAACACTTTGCCAAAATCATACTGAATCCTGTAATCTTGCAAACTCAATATAAAAGCACATCAAACCTACTAACATCACTTTGAGAACACACAAAATTCCATGTTTAAAGCATTAAAAATGTTGTATTTTAGCAGCACATCAATACCCTCAACTTTAAATTGTTGCTTGTCCTCAAGTGATGAACTCAATCTATATAAGCATTATAACAACACACAAATCTCAATCTAATGGCATACATTATCTCAAAATCAATTTCAAATACCAAAACTAGAACATCAATGCATATCAAATAGTCATCAAACCAACCAATGCAGATCAATATATATGACAGTGCAACTATACAAGCAAGGTAACCATAGATAAGCCACAATCACTAAAACAACCTAGAATAAATAGTGTACTCACTGCCCTTGTAGAAACAAATCCCATATCTCACTCATGATAGCATTTTAAAATTCAATTCTTAGGACTAACCTAATCACTCACACTCACAATAGATATTCGAACATTGTGCCTAATACCATATGTTTTCCCCTATACTCATGACCATGACCTTCGACTTCTTAGAGAAGGATCACTCTAGGACTTTCTAGGCTTATAACGTAGGCTCAGGGGCTTTGGTATGATGTTTTAGGAACATAATGACAAATGGCTCTCCTTGTGACTGCATTAGCCTACATTTTTGCCCTACCAACACTGTTATTTTCAACTCATTCTTTCGTCTTCCTACTTCAAATTTTCCTCAGTGCCTTATTAAAACTTTTGAGCTCATTGCCTTTTGTTTTTCTCATTCTTTTCCTTTATAGCTTGTTATTTTGGCATTTGTTCATTTTTCTTGCACCCATATCACATTTTCCCTTCTTTTCATGTAGCACTAGCTTCCACCCCATTTTGTGTGATTTCCCTTACACCAGCCACCCTTAACTTAGGCTTTTGGCCTAAGTTGAGGTGCACAATATTCAACCTATGAACCGGGGCAACTTTTGGTAGCCATCCTCAATTTATGATTTTCCCTAAGTCAAGGTGCACAATATTCAAGGAAGGACCATGGCCAAATTCAAGATTTCACATTCAAAAAGGCTTGGTTACTTAGGTGTTTACAAAGAAAAAGGTACATGTAAATCTCAAATATTAGGATCAAGGGATACACAATGCATTTTGGTTGGTCATTTAGGCTAAATGGACTAATATGAAAAATAGCCTAAATACATTCCTAACTAATTCACCTACAATCTCAGTTAGAGTAACAGGGCAAGTTTTGAATTAAAACACAACATAAGAATTTTGCAAAGAAGCTCATACACAATTGGCACTGATTAAACTATCAACACAGACTCTAAGATAATTCTTTTCATCACAATTAAATCTCAACATATTAGAACAAGCACTATCAATTACCGAATTCACATGGTTCTTATCAAAACTACCCGACACAAAAAATTGACGGGTATTATTTTTTCACAAAACACAACATATCCCATAGACTTTAGTACAATATGCTACTAATATTACTTACACATCCTAAATGTGTCGGTTCAATAAAAAATAAATGTCTTAGGGAAACAACAAAGGAAAGAAAAACCCCCGGACTCAAAATTTGGGATAGTTATAGGTCTTGGATACTCAGACTTCACCAAGGACTATAACTACCCACACCCCATCGAAAAATATTTGCATTGTCCTCAATGCACAAAATATGTCAAAATAAAGCATAGGGGTCAAAAAGAACATACCTGGGCGCCTAAGTGCTAGTCTCTGACTGTGTCTGACCACCCTCAACCTGTTTGGTGGTCTCCTCAACAGTAGTAGCATGTCCGGAGGGTCCAGCACCCCTCACCCTCTTAAGCTACGAGCCTATCGAGCCTGCTCATCTTCAGTGGAGCCCCACCTAGCAGCCTCAAACTATTGTATCTCTATCAACTTTGCCTCTCGCTTCAATGCATCTGGATCATTATCCTAAAGATGAGGCCTCTTCGTGAGGGTACAAAGTAGTGTCTCCTCATAAGTAAATAAATCAACAATCACCTCAGAGGTGTCATTCAGAGGAAGCACAAGCGGTGCTGATACTGCTACACTAATCTCAGTATGGAATAGCTGGATCTCCTTCTGAACGCCTGTCAAGTCAATAGGTTGGGAATAACTGAGGCTCTTCTCGCTCACCTCTTAAATACATCTATGTGTCTATGTACTGGTGTAAGCCTCTCCTGCATAGTGGACACACTGTGTGTCTACATACGCTCCTCAGCCTCTGAAATAGCCTAGCAAACCCAAGGCCTGGTCTGTTGTAACAACTAAGTCAATTGAGACTTAGCGTGAGCCAGTTAGTGCGCGCCAGGGTCTAAATAGATGCCACAGACACATATACCATGCCTGTGGGGGAAGGCTATATGGGCACGACCTCTTGTACAGGAGTAGAAGTAGTAGGGGTCCCCTTCTCTATCTTACCTTCTGTTTGTGGGGGCCCCTAAATATCTAGAGTAGCACTCGAAGTCGAGGGCTCAGACGGTAGTGCTCTGGCGAACAACTCTGGTATGCTTACTGGAGGGTGCAGTGCTCGCCATAGTGCCACCAAATTCTCATTATCCTTAATCAAGCTAACATATGGCGTCCTCTAAACCTCGATCAAAGTGTCCACCTAATGAAAAATATCCACCCCCGCCTCTATACATAAGCGATAGATCAAGCATGGGAAAGGGATGAAGGTGGGCCTCTTCAGTGTCGCCTCATGTATCTTCTCTACTATTAAGCAGTCCCAATCAATGTTATATCCAACAAAGATGGTAACAACTAGTATTGCATGATCTGATGTCAATGTATTATCAGCATATGTCGGCTAGATTCGCGAATGCACTTTAGCTCACCAAAACTTATTGGTGAAGTTGAGTGAAGCTTTCATGATCAATGATGATATGGAAACCCAGTCTGGATCCTAGCCTGCTCAGTAATATGATCAGTGATCCATCTCATCAAAGTGGCCCTGTGGATGGCATCTCTAGTCATGCCCCAATCCCGAGTCTGGTCCAATCTATAATCATACTCTGTTGTCAAAACTAGAGCCTCGTACTCGGGACCAAATAGGAACCAATGAATGGTAGCCTCTGATGTGTCAACTGGAACTCTCTTACCATTGTTTGCGTAAGTTGGGGCTGAGCAAGGAATCTCTTCCCTTTTGGGGTCAACTCCATAATGGAGGCAACAAATGAAGCTTAGAACTCTTGAACCATCGTCAAGAAGTACTTCCCGGATGGTGCTTCCATCCACTCCAATCTGTAATAGGCCATGGTGTCTCGGAGCCTTGGGACACTGTCAATCCCTGTAGTAATGATTTGGGGCTCCTCAAATGTGGTATGGTCTTGTCAGCCCCGCTCTTCATGTTGGAGGTCATCTCAATATATGTGTTGCATACCCCACAAATACCACCAACTAGTCAGAGCGTATGGAGGTAAAGGTGGTGCTGATTGTGCCAGGGTGGACTCTGTAGCCCCTGAATCTGACTCTCCTGATCTGGAGCCCAACTCCTGTCCGGAGGAGTTCATCTGAATAGAGATGCTCTGTCTATCACCTCCCTCGTCAGACTAGGGAGGTTGAGGAACCATGGCTAGAGTGTGTGATAGAACTGTCTGTCTAGTAGTCGCCTAAGTCTGTCGTGGCTCAATGCCCTCATCTGGACAGCACCCAACTCCTCTACTAAACCACCAGTCTCAGACTCAGTCGACTCATCTCGCAGCCATTCCTGCATGGCGCATACCTCATCTCTCTTGGGTCTGAAATCCATAGCACCTAAAATCATAATCACACAAACCCATGAGTCTAGAAAGTACAGGAAACAAAAACAATATGTTTACAAAAATGATTGATAGAAGAACCTACAAAGGCTCGCTTACTATGGGAAAACTACGGGCCATAGAAGGCCTTTTTAGGTGGCTGGTTACAGTAATTTAGGTTACTAGAAATGTACCTATGAGACTAGGTACGACTCGTAGAACTAACTATGGGCTGTAGACTAAGTCGTAAGTTTAAGTCCAAAATCAACATCTGTAGGCATGAAACCTAAAAAACTAGGTTACGAGCCATAGTCTAAACTATGGCCCATAAATTCTTTCATCTGATAAAATCCTAAAAATCATCAAGTCGTTATACTTCTTGTGAGGGGAAACTATAGTCCGTATATTAATCCACGGGTCGTAGAAGAGCCTCATGCTATAAAAATACAACAACTTGGGTTTTCTAAGTCCGTCAACAGGGTTCCATTACCCAATAAATGATCAACAACAAGGCATCTCAATTATAATCAGCACTGAAGCAACAGTTTACGTACTCATCATATTTTCACCAAATCACCAACACCCCATATGTATAAATTATAGAACTAACCCATCAAATATAAACTCCATATCCACATAAAATTACGACCACCGTTGGACAATTAATGCTTATGCTATCATTTGAAATAGGTGCAATCACATGCCAAACATTCAAACAAATAGTTCAACTTACTTGCAATGACAAGTGACTACATGATTTCAAACGAGGGCATACAAATAATTAGTTTCACTTCTGGCATATGCATGGTTCTATTTCATAGGTCATTACACAATTAATTTCAAGCATGTATTCCTTCCCATGAATGGACAATAATAATTTGTAGCACCGAAACCTCGAAATACCATACCCAATAATAACTCAACCTATTGGCGCAAAGTTTTGGTAAACTATATAAATTAAAGTCAAGAACGTACAAGAATTGATAAAAAAACTGAGAAATTATAAGAGGTAGATGAGAGAAATAGAACACTAGGTGGTCGGAGATGTCACGACTCGAGAGTAGGGCCTAGGTGTGACATGGCGAAAGAGAACCTGAGAGTCCTCGATCAAGCCATCTTAGCATCATCACACATATCATCGGTTTGGAAGAGCTTAACATAATAAACAACACATAAGTCTAAGGGATTCTGGGGCTTTGGACTCAAGCTATGGGGATGTTGCCGGGAATGGGATAAGTATGGATCACATAGAACATAGCAATTATGTTCTAAGGGGCGGGTAAGTATGACTCAAGCTATGGGGGCAAGAAGAGTTAGGGACTTTCCACATAAGCACATTCTCAACTAACTAATCATAATGGCATAAACGCAAGCATAATCAAAACATAAATAACCATAGCAAAACGTAGCTAATCATAATATCTTAAACAAACACATAGTACGACGTACAATAGAATCCATTAAATATCCAACAATACCTCTACAAGAGTAAGACGGGGGCCTTGACACAACCTGAGCTTACCCTCAAGTCTCAGGATAAGTAAAATGAAATAAAAACTTCAGATAGAGGAAACTGGATATTTCCCTTGGAGTACAGGGCAAGTGGGTATTGCCCTTGGAGTATAGGGCTCACCACTATCAACAAGTCCAAGATCTCACTAGACGTCCAACGGTGGATGAATGTCACCTTCGGTCCCTACATGGTTAGATCATTTAGACAAAGAGTATGGGTTAGTACATATAATGCACTAAGTATATGGGTATGCCATTCACATGAACATGATCCTACTAACAAACTAGATGACAAGGGCACACATACTTGTAGAAAGAATATATATAATAAAGGGAAGGATATCGTAACAATATGCCATGAAGTGCCATGATACATGAATGAAACTCTACATGTCATAGCGGGGATGTGACCTCAACTGACAACAGAGAGACCAAGCGAGCTACTACTTGGAATTGGACTACTTGCCAGGTAGGTCCCAGGTCAACCCTTAGAAAGGGGATACAGGTCAATCCCATCTTAGGAGATAGCCCATGTTGGCACATGGTTTGACGGAAAGAAGTGTGGACCCTTGGAGATAGTCTACCGCGACTCCGATCCCTCGCTGCTAAGTCTCATCCCACGATAATACATATACATATACGAGCTTTAAAATGGAGTTTCAATACTTCAATTCTAAGAACAATGCAATGTTGTCTACAAGCCCAAAAATCATATTTCAAAACCTTTCAAGTCCAAACAAGGATTTTCGAGAATCATTTCCATAGACCAATGTATAAGAGTAGCTCATTCTAATAAAACAAAGTGGTGTAAAACACCCAGAGTTCTTAAAATCCATATCTAGACAAGATGTGATCACATTCTAGTCAATTCCCATGTCTTACCAAAATCAAGTCGAAAAATATCAAGAGTTTCATCAAATCAACCTTTCATGTATGCATATGTTATGAATGATGAGATGAATTCATGGGCAATAGAGAGTCAATCAAAATTCAATAATACAATATGAAATTCAATTGAAATCCATGAGAAAAATCTAAATTTAAATCACAACTTACATTACCCATGCCTAAACAAGCTTTCAAGGAACCATGCATATTCAAATCTTCATAATTCTAACGCAAACCATGATAATTGAATTTAAATCATCTTAAAATCAACATTAAAGTACAATCCACAACTCAATTGACTTAAATCACTCATAAATTAAAACACCCATTTTCAAAGAAAGCTAAAATTCATCAAAATTGAAGAAGAGGAATTTAGGTCTTCAGGGTTAAAAGGCGAACGTAGAAAAAAGTGAATTTGGTCTTCATGAATCAATCCCACATATCTTGGATTAATCACGTAGAAAAAAGTGAATTTGAAGAAGAATTGAATTTTCCCTTGATTTCCAAGCTAATCTTCAATGGAGGTGGAGAGCAATTGAGAGAATTTGAAGAATTAAAGGGATTTGAATTGAATAGGAGTGAATAGGGTAAAATCAGGGGTTTAGGAGGATTTAAAAATGCTAAAACGACTTTAGGATTAGTTAAAAATTACAATTAAATCATTAATAAAATGAGAAAGAAAAACTGGAAACAACCATTGACGATGTGCACTACACGGACTGTGTAGTGACTCACGGTTTGTGAGCCTTGTCGTGAAGTAACACTTGAAACAACAAATCCCTGGGTAGCTCTCTGGAACTCCACACGAACCGGCCTCACGAGCTGTTAGGCTTCACATGGACCCTGAACTGGTCCGTGGAGCCTCCCTTGGCTCCGGGGCTCAGCACAAATCCTTGGTGGCTCACTGGAACTCCGCACGAACGAGGCTCACGAACCGTGAGGCCTCACACAGACCGTGAGCTGGTTTATGGAGCCTTACTTGGCTCGGAGTCTTGGTCCAGAGTGTTGGCTGTCCACTAGAACTCCACACGGGCCAGGCTCACGGGTCTTGATCCTCCACACGGCCCGTTAACCCTCCTGTGGGTCACAACCTTAGCCAAAATCTTTCTTCCCTTTCCCAGAATATCTCCCTACACAGGCAGTCCCACTGAGAAGGCCATAACATCTATCTCCAAACTTCGAATTGAGTGAAACCAAGTGTTTTGGGAAGTTAACTCAAAGATATTCAATTTTATAGGTAGTGGCCTACACAGTTCAACCCGTACCAAGAGATATGGCCATTTAAAGTGAGTACTTCCATAAGACATCAAGCAAAACTTAACCAACACAATTTCTTCCAAGACGGTCATGCAAGAGAGACTCAGGAAATTCATGAACTAACCAAGACAATCTTAAATCAGCCCTCAACCAGTAACGCAAGATTCAAAAAAATTTGGGTTGTTACAGGAGAGTAGCCAAAATTTGGTTGAAAAAAATAGAGGTGGCTGGGACGGTGGTCGGACACTTAGGGAAAAAGTAAGAGTTTGGGTATTTTGGGAAATTTTGGCAAGAATAAGGAGTAAATGATTTTACCCCTCTTTTAAATCATTGACCAGTTTGAGTTAAAATTGGGTGTTGGTCCGATGAAAGCCCGACTATGAGCCGTAATAGATTCAACGATCCATAGGTCATAGTCTCGCAGTTGACCTTAATACTATTTTGGGAAATTGGCATCACGGATTGGCCTACGAGTCGTACATAGATATATGGCTCATAAGTTGGGTCATAGAAGCCCCCAACACTTAACAATTTTTTTTACAAATTTTACCTGGCGTCACGAGCCCCATTCACGACCTGTAGGTTTATCTATAGGTCATAAATTTTGCTCATAGATTGGAGTGCACAAAAATTTGTTTACTGGAAGTGTTTTATCGGTCAGTACATGAGTTGTGATGCAAACCATGGCTCGTAGAACTGGTCGTAGAAGCAACTTCTCTAACTTTTCAGCACTAGTTTTCTAACTTAGCCTTGTTCCTTCATGGACTTCATAGAATAAACTATTAACCGATAAGCCACCAATCCTTGAGTCTAAAAATACAACCAAAGAAAGAATATTAAACTACCTACAAGTCTAGAAATCCAAAAATAAAATAAAAATACAAATGTTACATCAGATATCTTGGGTTGCCTTATAAGTAGCCCCTGATTTATTGTCATGGAATGTCTTGGAATATTTGGTTACTCAGACTTCACCAAGTGCCCAAACTTCTATCTTTATATCATTAGGCCTATTGATGGACCGGTAGATATTGAAGATGACTTCTTCATCATTTAATTGAAACTTGAGATTGCCTGATTCCACATCTACTAATGCTTGCCCAGTGGCTAGGAAAAGCCTTCCTAAGATGATTGAGATGTCAAAGTCAACTTTGCAATCCAAGATCACAAATTCTACGGTGAATAAGAATTTTTCCACTTTGACGAAAACGTCATAAAGTATCTCCACAGGCTTCTTCACCATTTTGTCAGCCATCAACAAGAAAATATTTGTCGAAGTAGGGGCTCCCAAGCCTAGTTTCTTGAATATTGCAAGAGGCATTAAATATATACTAGCGCCTAAATTGCATAATGCCTTTGCAAATTCAACCTCTCTAATGGTGCAGGGTATGGTTAATACTCCGGGGTCCTTTTTATTTTACACCAAGGACCTTGTTGCTATAGCACTACAATGCTGAAGATCTTGGGATAGCGCTTGGATCACCGTCCTATTTTTTGTCACCATGTCCTTCATAAACTTCGCATACTTGAGCATCTTCTATAATGCCTCAATGAGAGGGATATTGATCGTAAGCTGCTTTAACATAGAGATGAAGCGTTGAAACTTACCTTCCTCCTCCTTATTTTTAAGTCTCTGAGGGAAAGGAGAGAGAGGTCTAGGTATAGGTTGTAACTTCTGTGGCGTCACTACTTCTTTGCTTACCACATTGTTAGTGCTAGAATTTTCGGTCTCTGCATCCTTGCTATCAACCATCTCCTCAAAAACCTCATCCTCATCGACTAGCATCAGTATGTCAATGGTCTGCTTTACACCATGTGTCATCACTGCTATACATTTCCCCTCATTCTTTGGATTTTACACTATGTTGTTGTGTAATGTACCTTTCTGGCGCTAGTTCAACTATATTGACATCTGACCAAACTATTGCTCTGGCTGCTTAATAGCAACAGAATGAGACTCTATCTTTTGATTATTGCTAGAGATGTCAGATTTTATCTCCTTAAGGGTCTCATCCTGAGCATCAACCTTCTTCAATAGTCGATCAAACATTTTCTCAATCCACAAACTACAAGCCCAAGAGTCACGATTGTGCGGAGGAACATATACTCTATTCCTATAACCATCTTAGCAACCCCAATCAGTATATCTATCTTGGGGCCTTTTCCTGTCATAGTATCCACCTCGGTTGTTGTCTCCAAAAGCATTATCTCTATTGAAGTTCCAATCTTGGTTTCCTTGACCTTGGCGATAATACTCCAGATTAGACCCTTAGGCATTGGTCCGAAAACCCCTATTTGATAAGTGACAAAGCAAGTGCCTCCTTATAGTAAGGCTCCTCGTACATTGTTGCTTGTGGAAGGTGATGATTGACTACATTCACTCTCTCTTGACTGTACTTCATAAAACACCCCACATTAGTACTAATCTGAACCAGCTCTTGCATCACCTCCTCGTTTATCTGTGACTATGCCGAATTAGTACTAACTGAGAAAGAGCTTTTAGTCATCAACTTATCTCTTATCCCTCATGCATGGTTTGTCTTGACCACTCTCTCTAACCATTCAACTATAACTAGGAATGGACAATTTAAAATGAGCCTTCCATGAAAGTGTCAGCCATAGCTTGGCCATTTAAAACTAAGACCCGATAGAAGATTTTCACCAAAGCATCATCCATGATCTTGTAGTCAGGGACATTTCTCAAGAACTTTATAAACCTCTCCTACGTAGTGCTGATCAAATCACCAGGAAACTGCTCAAAATTGTTTATCTGATCCTTTAACTTTAGCTTTTTTGACCTTGGAAAGAACCTCTCCAAAAAGGCCTTCTGAGACCCAGATAGTGATTGAACTTTGTGGGAGCTCGAATAACCATACTGTCACTTTGCCTGATAGAGACGATAGGAAGACACGGAGCCCAATAACATCCATGGATAAATTTTGGTTCCCCATCATGCTCTTACAAAGAAAGATGACATTGTCTAGACGGTTATGAGGATTCTCTAATGATCGGCCCACGAATAATCCTCTATATTGCAACATTTGAAGTAACCCACTTGAAATGATAAATTTTATGTCATCCGGTAAAGGATGTAACACAATAGCTCCAGTGAAATCCACTGCCATAGTGTCAAACCTGCATTAGTTCCATATGTTAGTCGCAGCTTGAAGATCCAGTGGTGGTAGATTCACACCCTCAAGTGGTGCTGGTTCATTATTATTCTGATTTCGTGTTACATTTATGGCATCAGTTGCAACATTGTTCACATTGTTTTGGGCCATTATTCTTAGTGTTCTCTGGATCTCATGGTCAAACGGAGTCAAAGGATTGTCTCGACTATGAGTGTTTTGCATACACTACACTTGTATGTTGAAACAAAACAAAAACTATAAGAAACGTAAAATAAAGAAAATAAGAGTTAATTTACAAATTACTCAAATTCAACATGTCAAAAGTCATATTACCCGGAAATGGCAGCAAAATTTTGATGCACCCCAAAATACACCTCCACTTAGAGGATAAGCGGTTGTTGTCAAAATATATAACCTAATCGAGCTTTAGGTTGATCCCACAGGGAATATAGTTAAACCTAGAGTAATTATAAATAATTTGAGTTGAATTAACCTACTTATCGCCTAAAAAGAGGGATTTTATAATTGTAGTAAGTAAACCTAAACTAGAAGTAAGTGTTGTGAATTCATTATGAGAAGTAACTAAGGTATTATATTCCCCATGAATTACTAACACAGTATCACCAGATAATCATAATCTTTTCTAGTGTTTAGCATGAAGAACAATAAGATAAGTTTACCAAACCCTTTGATCCAGGAGAGAGGTAAATTTTACTACGTGATTTGACCCATCTCCACAGTGTGACATTACTAACCCTTACCTTTTTTTTCTAGTACAACCTCCCCTTGATCTAGTTTAGTTGATTAGACGAGAGGGATCACATCGAATCCTGTTAATACCCTATTTTCTAATTCCTTACCACCTTGATCAAGTCGATAAGAATTAGGGAAAGTTCTGACGTTGGCCACCATTAAAAAGCATTCACATCGAAGGGCATAATTAATATATGTATGCACACTTTTTGAGAATTATAAATTATTCGGCTTACCTTGTTAGTTCTTCATGGTTCCTACAACCCTAGTTGTGGATTATTCTATGCACGATCATTGTAAAAGAAGAAGTCGTGTTAAAGAATAGCATAATTAAACACTTACAATGAAGAATTTAAGAACAAGAAATCCAAATTCTCCAAAATAAATCACAATGTAATAATCACAAAATATGAGTTCTCAAAGTGTTTATCTCTTCTGTCGTTTTGTATCTCTACTATTTTTCTATATCTGGTATGTCCTGTCTTCTAAAAAAAGCCTAAACAACCTATTTATACTAACTAAAATACAAATGAAAAATGAAATAGGAAAATTAGATTCAGTAGCTTTTACGAACTGGGTTATGGGTCGTATAACGAACCATAACCCATACCTAGGTTTCGTACTTTGCATCTTGAAAAATTGACTTCAAATCCACGAGACCTTTGTACGGGCCATCCTTTGACTTACCGCTTGTAGAGGGTTTTGTCTGGAAGTTTCTCAGAAAATCACCAAAATCTGATCCTCCAGGCATGACAATAATCCCTGACTCGTAAATAATTCTACAGCTTATCTGACAGTCCGTGGATGTAACTTTTGAAAAAATTCCATTCATTATATCCCACTCATGAAACCAACCTACAACTCGTGGAATAAAGCATGACCTATAGAGTTGTCCGTAAATTACCAAAAACTGCAAGTCTGCAACACTTTGCCCAAAATGATAGTAAATCCTGTAATCCTGCAAAATAAACATAAAAACATATCAAACCCACCAACATCGTTTTGAGAATACAAAAAATTCTATGTTTTAAGCATCAAAAGGCATTGTATTTTGGCAGCACATCACCCACGGAGCTGGAGGGTAACATATCTCACACCATGTGTCTCTGCTAGGCCCACTGCATCCAGTAACTCTCAACTAATGGTCAGAAACTCATATTCATCCTCTATCTTCCCACCCTAAAACTGAGGTAGGGAAATCTTTCTAAACTTCTCGTACCTACGTTGCTCATCATCAGTAAAGGCAACAACTGGTGGAATCTTAATAATTGGAGCTGCTAGTGGTTGCTCCACTTGAACCTGGGACTTGGAAGCCTGCTACTGGTTCTGAAATTGAACACTTACTCGAGTCTATGAAGTACCAGAAGTGTCAGGTGGGCTACAAGTCTATCCCAAAGTCTTCAACACACCCAAAACTCTCAAAAGTGTATCCTGAAGCAGGGGTGTTGTAGAAAACTCATGTGGAACCTGCTCCTATCTAGGCTCCATGGTTGGCTTAGGGGACATACCATGCTCATAACCCCTCGCCGGTATGACTCCTCGGTCCCGACCTGTAGCTCGTCCTCTGGCACGCCCCTACCCGTAGCTGGGGTGTAAATAGCAAAAATGTTGCACGGGGTGAGCACCAAACAAATAGGTACTCAACGAAATGGAACTAACCTAAAGTACAACAATGAAGAACACAAGTAACTCCTTAAATTTGAACCACAACCCACCAAACTACAACCCTGCACTTAGAAAACTCCCAGCACAATATAATATACATTTCACAATGGGTATAGATATAATCATCACTAGGCATAATATCTCAATACATAAGTATATAAGTAGATCCAATACTTACTCAAAATCAGGGATGCAATAAGTGTACAATATCATAAGTAGTATACAACTAAATATCAGTCAGATATGATATGAGATGGAGTGGATGCCATGAAATATGAATAATACGATGCAATGTCAAATAATCGTGATGCATGTCTGTCCTACGACACACATCCGTTGACCAGATGACAGACTCAGTTAGAACCCATGAGGGCCATAAATGGACCATGCATCCATCAAAACCATTTTCCTTTGGCATTTTTATTTTATATCTAGCCAAAACCATTTCCCTTTGGCTTTTTAGTTCTTTTCTTCCTTTTCTTTTTCTCTAGCCGAAACTATTTCCCTTAGGCTTTTCATTTTCAATGGATCATCAAACAAGCACATAATAATGACAAAAAGTCATGCTCATGGAAATTGAATATGAAGATGTCCTTATGCATTGTATATTTCAACAATAGAAACCAAGTAATCCTTAAGTGCACAAGTATTTTACAAGGTACTACCAACCTCATAAAAAACTTAAGATCAAATACAAATAGTGAACAATTCCCTCAATAAAGCACAAGCATAAGAATTCGCAACACCCACAATTTCCAACACTGAAACTAAGCCATTAAAGATTACAGTATTACCATATAACTCCAATTGGTGCCTTCAATTGTTCAATTACATACATATAGGAGCATACAAGGTTCAATCATGCTTAACAAAAGGTTATAAGTCCACTTGTCTCAACAAATATCTCGAAACAAGTTGAAATCACCGCTTTTCCCATTCTACGGTACTCCAACTAACCAAAATCTATTCAAATATGGCATCACAATCACATAACGAATCCAACGATAGTAAAATAAATTAATTCGGAGAAAAAGAGTAAAATGGTCAAAAACTCAATGCATGAAAATATTACCAGAAATAGTAAATTAAAACATGAAAATATTCCCAGCATGATAAAGAGTTCAAAGGTGAAATTGGTTTCTAAAATGGAGCTATAATGAGGGAGAAATCAACAATTAAAGTTTTGAGATCAAAGTCTGAGAAATCACCAATTTACACAATTTAAAATCCCAAAACTAGAAGTTACAATTACAAATTAATCAATATAAATCAATGAAATAGGTTAGAAAACAGTTACCCAACAACTTTGCCTTGAAAAGTCTCGAAATCTCTCTTGAAAATGTAGCTTCAAGGGCTGAAAAAGGTGAAAATGTATTAAAATGCATCTTTTAAAAATTGAAACTGGTCAAGTATGCTTTGTTCTCCACTAAAGAGGAGGCATAAGCTGCCTTGACAGTCCGCGAACACAGAGGCCAAGATGGAAGTGCTCCGCGAATGCAGGCCTCTCTCCGTGAATGCAAAGATCTACATAATGTGACCTCTACAAACGCGGTCCTAAAGGCACGAACACAGAGTACATTACCTCCTGTACCAAAAAGAGTGAAAAACCAGCAATTAGTACAACACCAAAAGCACGAACTGGACCCTGAAAATTCATTTAGAACCCCGTGAACAAAAAACAAATATGGAACCCAACCAGAAATGATGTTCCGGACTCAATGGAACTGTCAAAATTCGAATCTGGAACCTCCTTGGTCCTAAACCTAAGAAAGCATTTAAACTAGTTTCGGACTCAAAAACTCAAAATATTCATGAAAACTCTAAAAATTACAATGAAACCATTTCTAGTATTAGTTTCACCATCAAAAACTACTAGAACTGAAGAAATTTCATTACGATCCCCCGAACTTTGAATGTTGATCAAAGTCAAACCTATGATCCAAAATGAACTAGAATTGCAACTTTGGGTCAAAAATCTCCATTTTAAACTCCGAATTCAATTTTGCATGTTCTTCTAAACCATATTAGACATTCTGGAACTTATGGAATCGATAAAATTAAATTTTGACACTCGAAACTCAAAATGACCTCAAAACTCAAAATTTCCAACTTTAAGCCATTGAAAAACTCCTTCTTTTACAAAACTTCCACTGTTTATAAGATTTTCAAAATTTGACTTTTAGACTCAATCAAAAATGATCCAAGGCAACTTTTGGGAAGGGCAAAATGATAATTTAGTCAAAAATGTCAATAACGACCTTCGAGGTCATTAAAGCTTCATCATATAATCATAGTCCAAAACATGGTGGGTTTATGCATAAGAACTTAAAAATTGAAATCCAAGTGTAATATGCATAATAGAGATAAAAGTAAATCACTTGAAACCATTTACAAACAACCCACCATCTTCAATGTAAGACCCTAGTTAGGGCATCATAAAAATCATCTTAAGAAAACCTAAAATCTCATACTATTTCATATTACCATAACACTCATAGCTTGAACATCAAAACGTAATCCATAGTATCGACCCTTGATAGGTGTTCATGTATTTTAAATCAATAATAGATATTTCCTACTCAAATCATACATATAAAGAATAATAAGAAGTACCCATAAAGAAATAAGTCTTGAAATCAAATATTTAGTTGAAAAGGGTTTTGGACTCAATGGGTGGAAGGACCCATGAATGAAGAAATTCACATACCTTGTGTTCTTGAATAAGAAGAAAGAAGCTTGGGAGAATCTTGAAGCATGGTCCTTGAGGGAAGAGCCTTGAAACCCTATAAACTTTGGAGAATTTGGTGGAGGATTTTGGAAGAGTTTGGAGAGGATTTTAGGAGTTTAGAGAGTGATTTTTGGTCCAAAAATGGTGAAATGTTTTAGTATTCCCGTATATAAGGGTTCACGGATATGTCCCAATTTTCCTTACTCAAGTTTGAAAATTTTTGAAAAATTTTGTACTGTGGTAAAATGGGACCACAACACGGACTTGTTTCACCATAGTCCATTTTTGCTTGAAGTTTATTTCCTGTTTTGTCCCTAGGATATGTCTAGGTCATTTTTACGCTAATATGAACCCCTCTCCGCGATGCGTAGAGGTGGCATACCTCTCTGAAAAATGCAATAATATGTGAAAAATTATGTTTTGATATGGTTGACTTAAAAATCAAAAGAGACCATTTTCCCACACAATTTTGCCTTCTGAACAAAAAATACAACCTCAGATTTGTCTAAAATGAATGGATGATATTATATTCAAGGAATAAATTCTAAGGATATTCTGAAGCACTTTGGGAGGTGTTACACAAATAATCCACAATATGATTTCTCCCACACTTTGGACTCTTGGAAAATGTAGCACCACTAGCCTTCAAACCTTCACCTTGAACCTTAGAGGTAGGCACTCTATCCCAATCAAACCTTGGAGTAGAAACCTTGGATGACCCTTGGCCTTGTCGGAAATGGCTTCACCACCACCACCTGACTTAGCATTTGAAAATCCACCTTCAAAATGAGCCCTCTTTGACCCCTCATCCTTATCTTTTGAATTTTCTCACTCTCAATTTGCTCAGCATGAGTTGTGAAACGAGAAACATCAATCACTTTGATAACCATAGCAATTTTGCACTCCATTTCCACCAAGTTATACATACCCAAAATGAACTTATTCATATGGGCTCTAGGGTCGACCACCAAAGAAGAAGCATACTAAGAAAACTTTGTGAACTTAAGGGCATACTCCCTCATACTAATACCACCTTGCTTAAGATTCATAAATGCCATTACTTTAACTTTCCTCAATTCAAGTGGAATGAAATGATCAAGGAATGCAACTTTGAACCATAGAAATCCTTTCCTTGCATGTCACACCCATAATCTCCACCACTTTGTAGACCTCATCAATAAACTCTTGTGGATCCTCGTATAAAACTCTGAAAAATTCATTCTTGCAAAATCTCACACCCTAGAAGCCATAGTAGGAGAATTAATGACTTGGTTGGCTTGAGTAGCCACGACTTAAGCCAGCATATGATAGTGGCCCTAAATTTCTCATTGGTCACTTAGTTGGCTAGAGGATCTTGTGGGACTTGAGGAGTCAGAGGATCTTGGTTCTCATTCGCATTGACTCCTCTTGGTAATGGAGCACGTCATGAAGGAATTATCTGAAAATTCAAGGGACAAAATCTAGAAAAAGAGCCTTAGGTCACAACATAGAGCACGTCATAGCCCACAAATGAAGCGGAGTTTTCCTAAATGATTTATAGTCTCCTATTCATGAATCTAGCATACTTCACACCCATGAACAAGACTCTACTAAACATGGCATGTTGGACTCCCTAGGATGATTTCAAACCTTATGATCTGATACCAAGTTTTTCATAACCCGAACCTAGGGCCTTGTTGTGACACGATGAATATAGACCCTAAAGGTGCTCCATCTAAGCCTCTAAGCATAGCATAAGCATACATAAGGTATTAAAGCAAATACATGAATAAAAAAGTGGAAACATAGTCTTTAAAATCACACTATAAGCAAAGCTAAGAACTTCCCGATAAAGGAATTACCTCACCAACATCATGTCCATTCATGCCTCTACATAATAAAACATTGGTGGGGTCTAGTGATCACGCCTAAACTACACCTTCGAATTAAGGCATAAATGATCGCTGTTTAAAAATAGAACCTAATAGTGGTTAGGGTTGATCCCACGAGGAATAAGGTCTACACTTGGAGTAATTAAAGCAATTAAGATGAATTAATCTACTTATCTTCCTAAAAGGGGGGTGTTTGTAAAATGCAATAATTAAACCTAAACTACAACAAATAATTAAGTGCAAGTGTTGTAAAATCAGTGAGAGAAGTAACTAAGATATTGTGTTCCCCATGAATTCCCAACTTAGTGTAACCAAATAATTGTAACCTCTTCTAGTGTGTAACATGCATAACTAGTAAGTTATGTTCACCTAACCATTTGATCCAGGCACTAGGTAAATTTCACCACGTAATTTGATCCATTCTCGAGGTGTGTTTTACTAACCCTTACCCTGTCCCGGTACAACCATCCCTTGATCTGTTCAAGTTGATTAGGCGAGAGTAATCACATCGAATCATGTTATTTATCTCTTATCCCATTCATTACTCCATTGATCAAGTAAGTAAGATTTAGGCGAGTTCTAACACGTGCACTAGTTAAAAATAATTTATAGTGAAAGAATAATTAATACACGCATGCACACTTTCCAAGGATTACAAATTATTTGGGTTTTATTTTGTTAATTCTTTATGGTTCCCACAACCCTAGTTGTGAATTTAGCTACTCATGTTCGTGATATATGAAGAAATTATGTTATGAATTTGTATAATTTAACACTTATAACGATGAATTAAAGAACAAGAAATCCAAAATCTTCATGAAAATCACAATGTTATAACCCGAATAACATCCAAAGTAATCAACAAGAAAGAAAGAGTAACCACAAGTAATGAGTTCTAGACGTTCTAACTCTTCTCTCTATCTAAAAAAACTCCTAAAAACCATTTTACAATACAAGAAAACCAAATCCAAAAATGAAATAGGAAAACTGGAATCGGCACCTCAAACGAGCAAGGTCATGGACTGTATATGGAATCATGGCCCGTACCTAGGCTTCATAGACTGCCTTGCTCAAAATTTGTATTCATCATATGCACCCTTCCTATAGGCCGTCTTCTGACTTACAACCCATAAGGGGTCTCGTCTAGTATGTCTTCAGCATATCATCAGAATCTTTGATCCTCAAGGTACAAAATGATCTACGACCATTCACTTGACTTACGACCCGTAGGAGCCTTCGTTTGGTAATAATCCAGCACTTATGCACATTCTCTAATCTTCAAAGCACAAACAAGTGTATGGGCCATCAAATGGTCTATGGCCTATCTAGTATCATGTAGTCTCAATCTATAAAAATTATCCTATCACTCGATCTATCCAACAGAACCTATCTACGGATCGTGGAATGAACTACGACCCGTAGAAGGCCTCATAGAACATCAAAAACTAGCAATCTACAACACTTTGCCCAAAATCATCCTGATTCCTATAATCTTGTAAAATCAACACAAAAACACATCAAACCTACTAACATTGCTTCTAGAACACACAAAATTCTAATTTGGAAGCATCAAAAGTATCGTATTATGGTGGTACATCAACACCCTCAACTTAAAATTGTTGCTTATCCTCAAGCAACAAACTCAATCTATATAAGCAATACAGCAAAACAAAGACCTCAATCTCATAGCATATATCATGTCTTAATCAATCACAGATACCCAATCAAACTCATCAGGGAATATTAGACAGTTATCCAACAGACTCATGCAGATAAAAAATATGACAGTACAACTATGATAGATAAGGTAATGCTTATAATAAATAATCAGTGAGATAGGCTATAGTCAACAAAATAATTCAAGTTCCCTCACCAAAAGAAGTCCCATATCTCACTCAAAATGGTATATTTGAATTCAATACTCGGGACTACCAAAAATACTCACACTTACCATAGATATTCGAATAATACATATAATACCATTAGCTTGCCCCTATATTCATGATTATGACCTTTATCTACTTGGACTAAAATCACTATAGGACTTTACTAGCTTGTAATGTAGGCTTAGGGGGATTCAGTAAGACACTTTTGGAATATAGCGACTAATGACCCTCCTTGACACAATGTTATTTCAAACTTTCGCCCTACCAACACTGCTATTTTTGACTCATTTTTACATTTCTCCTATTTCTAACAATTTTGGGTGCCTTATTCTTATTTTCAGCTCATTGCCTTTTATTTTTCATAATTCTTTTTCTTTTTAACTTGTGCTTTTGGCTTCCATGGATTTTTCTCGCTCCCACTTCATATTTTACCCTTTTTTATGGTATTCATTCGCTTTATTTCCCATTTTGGGTGATTGTTTTTCAATAGCCACCCTCAACTTAGGCTTTCGACCTGAGTTGAGGTACACAATATCAAACCTTTGAAACAGGGTCACTTTTTGGTAGCCACCCTCAACTTAGGTTTTTAGCCTGAGTTAAGGTACATAGTATTCAAGAAAGGACCAAATCAAAATTCAATATTTCATAGACAAAAAGGTTTGATTACTCATGTATTTACAAAGAAAAGGTACATGTAAGGCTCAAACATTAGGAACAAAGGATACACGATGCACTTGGTTGGTCAATTCAGGCTAAGTAGAATAATATGAACAACAACCTAAGATCCTTTATTAAAAACTAACCTACAGTCTCAGTCAGACTAACAGGGCAAGTTCTAGATTGAATCACAGTATCAGAATTATGCAATACGCTCACACATATTTGGCAACGAATATAATGTTAACATAGACTACCAGATCATTCCTTTTAGTACAAATAGGTCGTAACTTATCAGAACAAACACTATCAATATTTATTCCACATGGTTGTTATTAAAACTACCTAACATCACTGATCGATCTCGCTCACCCCATACCTCTACTCGAAGGTTAAAGAAACTGTTATCAAGTATTTAACCTAACAATGGTTAGGATCAATCCATCGAGGAATATGTTAGACTCTAGATTAGCACAATTTGTAAATTGAATGGATTATTATCTCCCAGAAAATAGGAAAATAAACACAAAGAGAGGGAAGGTTTGTAAGTGAAAGTAAAATCTAAACTAAAATGCATGTGTTTGTAATCAAGAGAAAAGTGAACTAGGGCTATATGTTCCCCATGACTCCCTAAATAAGTGCTCTTGGATACTTGCGACCCTTTTTTGGTATGTAGGTGCAGGACAGTAAGTTATGTTCTCTTAAACCCTTGATCCAGTGTATAGGTGAATTTCATCACATTACTTGATCCGTTTCTATGATGTCGCTTTACTAACCCTTACTCTATCCCAGTACAATCTTACTTATTTTAGTTAGATTAATTAGTTGAGAGAAATCGATCAACTCTTTTTAATTAACTCTTTTCCTAATACTCACTTCCTTGATCCGACAAGTCATACTAGGCTAGTTCTAACGTTTTCCACCATTAAAAATCAATTAAAACAAAGATATTAACTAATACTTCCTAACATAGTCCAAGAATTTGCAAGTTATCCAATTTTATCTTAGTTAGTTCGTCATGGTTCTCACAACCCTAGTTGTGGAGTTAGCCATGCATAGTTGGAGTGTTTTAAGAAATTATGCAAGAAGAAGACATAATTAAAGTACTTACATGCAAAAATAGATGAACACAAATCCAACTTCTCGATATAATTGCAAACTTGAACCAAAAGATTATAGTGAAATCACAAAAATGATGTTCACAATCAAGCTATGTTTTCGTCCTAGGTTGTTCTCTCACATTCTCTCTCTCTATTATTGTCTATTGTTGTATTTTTTTTAAAAATCCTAAACACATATTTATAGTACTTAAAATATGAAACCAAAACAAAATAGGATAACTATGTTGGTATCATTTACAGGCATCTTTTATGACTCGTGTAGCAGTTCACAGTTCACGAAAAGGGTCTTGTGAAATGTAGTTACATCCGGCAGGAGCTTTTCATAAAACCTTTTCATGGGCCATGGAGGATTCCACGACCCGTGAAGGGTCTCGTCTATACCACTTTTCAGCAACTCTTCCATCTCTGATCCTTGCTTTACGATCACACTCTACAACTCGTATGTTGGTTCACGACTCGTGGTCCTCTCTTGTAGAGTGAAATTCAATTTTCCCCCTGCACTGAAAGAACAAACAAAACATCCTCTACGAATCGTGGAAGGACCCACGACCCATAGAGGGCCCCGTATACCTCAAAAAACTATAACTTTTTTGTACTTCAAGGCCAAAGTCAAGCCAACACTAAAATCTTGCAAAATAAACAGAAACACACATCAAATCTACTAACATTGTCTTGAGAACACATAAAATCCCAAGTTTTAAGAATTAAAAGTATTGTATTTTGACCGCACATCAACACCCTCAACTTAAAATTATTGCTTGTCCTCAAGCAACAGACTCAATCTACTTAAGCAGCACAGAGACACATAGACATCAACCTAATGACACAGACTACATCAAAATCTCAACAAATACCCAAGTCTTTTTCAAACATATATCAGATAGTCATCTAGTAAACCAATACAGACAAAAATATCCAACAATGTAGCTATGGCAAGCTATGCAACTATAATTAAGCCACATAGCACTGATTTGGTCAAGTATCAACAATACAATGCAAGTGCCCTCACACAAAGAAGTCCCATTATACACTCTAGGTGATGTTTTCTATTCAAGTTCATTGGGACTACATCAAAGAAACTCACCATCACAAAAGATATTCAAATATTGTGCCCAATACCATATACTTGCCCCTATACTCTAGATCATTACTTGTTGACTAGTTGGACTAGGATCACGTTAGGACATTCTAAGCTTGTAATGTAGGCTCAGGGGGCTTTAGAGTGATTTTATGGAAACATAGTTACTGAGGCCCTCCTTGATACTGTATTATTTCACACTTTTACCCTACCAACATATCATTTTTACTTTTTTCTCCCTTTTTCCATTTTCAACTACTTAAGGGTGTTTTTCTTTTTATTTTTAGCACTTTGCCTTATTAATTCACATTGTTATGAACTTTGACAAATTTTATCAACTTTTCTTGCACCCTTTTTATTATTTTCTCCCTTTTTTGTGTCACTAAGCTTTTTCCTAACTTTCATGACTTCTCCTGATGTTAGCCACCCTCAACTAAGACTTTTAGCCTTAAGATGATGTGCACATTATATATCCTCCAAAATAGGGCCACTTTTTGGGTAGCCACCCTCAACTTAGGTTGTCGGCCTCAATTGAGGTGCACAGTGTTCAAGGAAAGACCAGGGCCAAGTTTGGGATTATCACTCATTAAGGTCTAGGCTTGTTAGGTATTTACAAAGAATAAAGTTAATTTTAGGCTCAAAAATAGGGATCAAGGGATACATAACATATTTTGTTGGTTATATTTAGGCTAAGTGGGCTAAATAAGACCAATTCCCTAAGATCCTTTCCCAACCAACTAACCTAGAATCTACATCTGAGTAATAGGGCAAGTTCTGAATTAAAGCACAGTAAAGAATCATGCAACTAAGCTCACTCACTCATGGAGTTGCTTTACATGTTAACACAAACCAACATATCATGCTTTTTATCACAGTTCACACATGCTTATCAGAACAAACACTATCAAACACCTAATCATTCATGGTTACTATCAAACTAGCTAAACAAAGATTTGATGGGTATCATTTTTCATACAAAAAATACTACGCCATGGATATCAATACTATGTGCTACTAATGCTACCTAAACATCCTAAACATGCCGGTTCAACATAAAATAAAATTCATAGGGAAAAAGAACATAGGCAAGAAGACCCTTTGAAATAAAAAATTAGGGTAGTTATAGGCCAGAGTTACTCAGACTTCATTGAGGCCTTGTAACCACCCACACCCCATAAAAAAGATTGTGCATTGTCCCCAATGCACATAAATAAAAGATAAAGGACTAGGGACTAAAGAAAACATACCTAGGCGCCTAAGCGCCTCTCTCAATCTTGGTTTACCTCCCAAGTAGTGCCTAATTTATTTTTGTGGCATGACGTGGGCTATCTGATTACTCAGACTTTATCAATAGCCCACACCTTCATCTTGAGCTCATTTGGTCATTTCATCGACCTACTGACATTGAAGGTGACTTCTTCGTCATTTAACCTAAACTTAAGGAGACTGGATTCCATGTCCATTAGGGATCGCCCAGTGGCCAAGAAAGGCCTTCCCAAGATGATTGGGACTTTAAAATCTACTTCACGGTCTAAGATCACAAAGTCTGCAGGGAATATGAATTTGTACACCTTGATGAGGATATCATGTAGGATTCCCACCAGCTTCTTCACAGTTCAGTCAACTATCAACAATCTCATGCTTGTAAGTGTAGGGGCTGTCAGGCCAAGCTTCTTGAATATTACGAGGGGCTTAAAATTAATGTTGGCACCAAAATCACATAATGCCCTTACGAACTCCACATCCCTTATAGTGCAGGGAATGGTAAATGCTCCAAGATCCTCTCTTTTCTGCACCAAGGACTGGGTAGAGATAGCAGTACAATGTTGAAGCTCTTGAGAGAGCTCCTGACTTACCATGCACTTCTTAGTCACCAGATCCTTCATAAACTTAGCGTATCTGGGCATATTTTCCAATGCCTCTATCAGTGGGATGTTAATAAAAAGTTGCTTCAATATGGAAAGAAAGTGTTTGAACTTACCTTCCTCCTCTTTTTTCTTTATTCTCTGTGGGAAGGGAGAAGGAGGTCGAGGAATGGGTCTCAACTATTTCAGTGAGACATTGCTTTTCTTGGGCTGAACATTATCATATCCAGTTTCAACCTGCTTATTCATAATACCCTCATCACAAACCTCATCATCATCTATAGGCATTAGAGGATCAGTGGTCTGCTTCCCACTGCGAGTTGTGATGGTCATATACTGTCTTTATTCTTGAAATTCTGAATAGTGTTGTTGGGAAGAGTACCTTTATAAGTTGGTTAAGTTGGGTCGATATCTTGTTGAATTTTTGCTTAAGCTGCTTAATTGCAACTGATTGAGACTAGAGATGTCAGTCCTCATCCCCCCTGAGTGTCTCATCCTATGCATCATCTTTCTTAAGCAATTTTTCAAACACCTCCTCAACCCTGGATGAACCAGCACCAGAGTCTCGATTATGGGGTGGAACATAGGTGACACTTTTGTATCCATATCTGTAACCCCAATCAACATCTTTATCTTGGCCTCTGTTTCTATCATAGAAGCCACCCCGATTATTATTTTTGTAAGCTCCATCTTGTCTGTAGTTCCAAACTTGGTTTCCTTGCCCTTGGTGCCAGTAGTCCTGATTGAACTCCTAGGCGTTAGGCCAGAAACCCCCCGTCTGCTTAGCTAAGAAGCAAGAATCTTCCTCAAAATTGGTTTTCTCGTACATGGGTGCTCAAACAGGATGATGAGTGACAACATTCACCTTCTCCGCGTTCTGCTTCATCACTAGCTCCACATTTGTGTTAATCTGTACAAGTTCCTGCATTACCTCTTAACTGAATTGTGCTTGTACCGGAGTAGTAGTAACCACAAATGAGCTCTCAGTTATGCCTTTGTCTCTTATGCCCCATGCACGGTTGGTCTTGACCACCCACTCTAGCCTTTTGGCGATCTCCTAGAAGGTATGATCTATAAATGATCCACCCATGATGGTAAAGGTATGATCTATAAATGATCCACCCATGATGGTATCGGCAACTTCTCAGACACTTTGTAAATCTCTCCCATGTAGCACCAATCAAATCACCAGGTAGTTGTTCAAAGCATTTTATCTCCTTCTTCAAATTGAGCTTTTTGGATATGGGGAAGTACCTTTACAAAAAAAAGCCATCTGCAGTTCAGCATAACGTGTGATCAAGCTCTGTAGGAGCTCAACTAACCATAATGTCACATTGCCAGTAAGAGATAATGGTAAGACACGGAGCCTAATGACATCCATGGATAAATTTTTATTCCCCAATACGCTCTTACAGACAAACACAACATTGTGCAGGTGATTGTGTGGATCCTTTGATGGTAGGCCTGTGAACAACTCACGATTTTGTAGCATTTGCACCAACCCACTTGACATAAAAAACATAGTGTCACCCGAAAGTGGAGGTAACACTATCGCTCCTATGATATCCATATCTATTGGGTTCAACTGGTATTGGTTCCAATCATTAGCGGTAGCTTGAAGTCCCTCAGGCTCTAAAATTATTATAGGTGGGTTGTCTCCATTTGGATTCAGTACAGTGTTACCTGCATTATCAACATCATTGTTACCAGGTTGTCGAGCCATTCTTCTCAGTGTTTTGTGGATCTCTGGGTCAAAAGAAGTCAAGGGAGTGCCTCGACTTCTCGTATTTGACATGCATTGTTCACCTGCACCCAGTAATCAAACAAAATAGAAAAAATGTAAAATATGTTGCACTATCAAGTCTAGCCGTATTCCCTGGCAACGGCACCAAAAATGCTCGATCTCGCTTAACCCACACCTCTACTCGGAGGTTAAAGCGGTCATTATCAAGTATTTAACCTAACAATGGTTAGGATCGATCCCTCAAGGAATATGGTAGACTCTGGATTAGAACAACTTTTAGATTGAATCGATTAACCCTATTATCTCACAAAAAATAGGGAAATAAACACAAAGAAGGGGGGTTACAAGTGAAAATAAAATCTAAACTAAAATGCACGTGTTTGTAATCAAAAGAAAAGTCAACTAGGGCTATGTGTTCCCCATGACTCCCTAACTAAGTGCTCTTGGATACTTGCAACTCTTTTCTGGTGTGTAGGTACAACACAGTAAGCTATGTTCTCTTAAACCCTTGATCCGGTGTATAGGTGAATTTCATCACATTACTTGATCCGTCTCTATGATGTTGCTTTACTAACCCTTACTCTATCCTAGTACAATCTTACTTATTTTAGTTAGATTGATTAGTTGAGAGAAATCAATCAACTCCTATTAATTAACTCTTTTCCTATTACTCACTTCCTTGATCCGACAAGTGATATTAGGCTAGTTCTAATATTGGCCACCATTAAAAATTGATTAAAATGATGAGATTAACTAATACATCCTAACAATGTCCAAGAATTTGCAAGTTATCCAATTTGAGATTAGTTAGTTCGTCATGGTTCCCACAACCCTAGTTGTGGATTTAGCCACACATGCTTGGAGTGTTTTGAGAGATTATGCAAGAAGAAGACATAATTAAAGTACTTACATGCAAGAATAGATGAACACAATCCAACTTCTCAATATAATTGTAAACTTGAACTAAAAGATTATAGTGAAATCACAAAAATAATGTTCACAATTAAGCTAGTTTTTCTTCCTAGGGTGTTCTCTCACGTTCTCTCTCTCTCTAGTGTTGTCTATTTTTGTATTTTTCTTAAAAAACCCTAAAAACCTATTTATAGTACTTAAAATATGAAGCTAAAATGAAATAGGATAACTATGTCGGCATTATTTACAGGCATATTTTACGGCTCGTGTAGCAGTTCATGGCTCGTGAAAGGGGTCTCGTGGAATGTAGTTATATCCAGCAAGTGCTTTTAATAAAACCTTTCCACGGGCTGTAGAGGATTCCACAACCCGTGAAGGGTCTCATCTGTACCACTTTTCAGCAACTCTTCCATATCTAATCCTTGCTTCATGATCACACTTTATGGCTCATATGCTGGTTCATGACTCGTGGTCCTCTCTCGTAGAGTGCAATTCAATTTCACTCATGCACTGAAATAACAAAAAAAACCTCCTCTATGACTCGTGGAAGGACCCACGACTCGTAGAGTGTCTTGTATATCTCCAAAAACTATAACGTTTTTGTACTTCAAGCCCAAAGTCAAGCCAACACTGAAATCCTGCAAAATAAATAGAAATACACATCAAATCTACTAATATCGCCTTGAGAACACACAAAAACCCAAGTTTTAAGCATTAAAAGTTTTGTATTTTGACAAACATCAATCACATCATCAAAAAAATAGATGGGTATTATTTTTCAACAAAACTAACATATGTTGTAGATATCTCAACAGAAAATAAATGTCCTTAGGGAAAGAACATAGGTAAGAAAACCTCATGGACTCACAAATTGGTATAGATATAGGCCTTGGTTACTCAGACTTTGTCGAGGCCTATAACTACCCACACCCCATCGAGAAATATTTGTATTGTCCTCAATGCAACAAAATAAGACAAAATATAACATTGGCATAAAAAAATAGCATACCTAGGCACCTAAGCGTCGGTGTCTAGCTGTGTTTCACTACCCTTAACCTATCAGGTGGTCTCCTCACTGGCTTGGTTTGCTTCCCAAGTAGCGCCTGATTTATATCGCGGAATGACTTGAACTACTTAGTTACTCAGACTTCACCAAATGCTCATGTACCCACCGTCGTCACTAGGTCCTTCATGAACTTGGTATACCTGAACATTCGCTCCAATGCCTCAATGAGGGGAATGTTGATAGATAGCTACCTTAACATAGAGATGAAATTCTGAAACTTCCCCTTCTCTTCCTTCTTCTTGAGTCTCTAAGGGAAAGGAGGTGGAGGCCTAGGTATGGATTTTAACTTCTTTAGTGTCAGAACTTCATTGCTCATCCCATCCTTGGCTTTCTCATTCCTCATCTCAGCTTCCTTTCTCTCTATCGTCTCCTCACGAACCTCATCATCACCTATCGATATTGGTGGGTTGATCATTTGCTTACCACCTCATGTTGTCACTACCATGCACTGCCCATCATTCTTCAAATTTTCCACTGTATTGATTGGCAATGTTCCCTTCTGATGTTGATTCAACTATGTAGACATCTGGCAAAATTATTGCTTCAATATCTTAATGGATATAGAGTGAGACTCGATCTTCTAATTAATATCTGATATGTCAGCTTTCAACCCCTTCAAGGTCTCATTCTATGCGCAAGCATTTTTCAATAACTTGTCAAACATCTCCTTAATGTGCAAACTACCAGCTCTAGAGTCATGATTGTGTTGTGGCACATATGGACCATTTATATACCCATCTCGACGACCCCATTCACTCTCTCTATCTTCTCCCTTCTTCTTGTAGTAGTAACTGCTTTGGTTTTTCTCCCTGTATCCATTATCTCTGCTATAGTTCTGACCTTTATTCCCTTGACCTTGGCACCAATAGTCTTGGTTAGACCCTTAGAATTGGTCCAGAAACTCCCCATCTGATCAGTCACAAAGCAAGTATCATCCTCATAATATGGCTTCTCATACATGGGTGCACGAGGTGGCTGTTGACTAACTTTATTAACTCGCTCTTGATTTTGCTTCATTAACAACCCCATATTAGTGTTAATTCAGGGCAACTCTTGCCTCATATCCTCATTGATCTTTGCCTGATTTGGATTGCTACTAACTGAGAAAGAGATTTTAGTAGTCTATTTGTCCCTCGAGCTCCATGCATGGTTAAGCTTTTCTACCTTCTCAAGTCGCTCTGCTACCACTGGGAAAGTGCAACCTAAGAATGAGCCTCCAGTTATGGTATCGACAACTTCTTTGAAATTATCATCCAATACCCGATAGAAGATCTCCACTAAAGAATCATCAACAATTTTGTTGTTAGGAACACTCCTTAAGCACTTTGTGAAATGCTCCTATGTAGTACTAACCGAATAACCAGGCAACTGCTCGAAGTTATTGATTTGATCCTTTAGCTTTAAATTCTTTGACTTAGGAAAGAACCTTTCCAAAAAGGCTTTATGTATTTTAGCCCAAATAGAGATAGAACCCTATGGAAGTTCGGATAACCTAACCATCGCTTCACCTATAAGAGATAACGAGAAGACATGGATCCTAACAACATCCATGGAGAGATTTGATTTACCATCATACTCTTACAGAAAATACAACATTGTGTAGATGGTTATGCAGATCCTCTGATGGTAAGCATGTGAACAACACTCTATTCTGCAACACCTGTAGTAACCCACACAAAACGAAAAACTTAGTATCATCTGGTAAAAGAGGTAACATAATAGCTCTGATGACATCCACCGCCATGGGGTCAAGTCTATATTGATTTTATGTATTAGCAGCAACTTATAGATCTTGTGGTGGTGGATTCACATCCTAAAGTGGTTGTGGATCTTTGTCATTCTGATTGAGTGCAATGTTTGCAACATTGTTCGCATTGTCCTAGGCTATTATTCATAATGGTCTCTGGATCTCTAGATCAAATGGAGTTAGAGGATTAGCTCGACTACGAATACTGGGCATACACTACACATGTATACTGAAAGAAAAACAAAAATAAGTAAAATACGGAAAATAAGCATTAACTCACAAATTACCCTAATTAAACCAAATCTAAAAGCAATATTCCCGGCAATGGCGCCAAAATTTAATCACACCCAAATTACACCTCCTAATTAAGGCATAAACAGTCATTGTTCAAATTATAGAACCTAACAGTGGTTAGGGTTGATCCCACGAGGAATAAGGTCTAGACTTGGAGTAATTAAAGAAATTAAAATGAATTAATCCACTTACCACCCGAAAGGGGGGATTTGGTAAAATATAATAACTAAACTTAGACCACAACAAACAATCTAGTGCAACTGTTGTGAAATCAATGAGAGAAGTAACTAGAGTATTGTGTTCTCCATGAATTCCCAACTCGGTGTAACTAGATAATCGTAACCTCTTATAGTGTGTAGCGTTCAAAACTGGTAAGTTATGTTCACCTAACACTTTGATCCAAGCATTAGGCAAATTTCACCACACAATTTGATCCATCCCCGAGGTATGCTTTACTAACCCTTACCTTGTCCCAGTAATACCATCCCTTTATCTATTCAGGTTGATTAGACGATAGTAATCACATTAAATCTTATTAATTATCCCTTATCCATTCATAGCCCCCTTGATCTAATAAGTAAGAATTAGGTGAGTTCTAATGCATTCACTTATTAAAAAGCATTCATAGTGAAGGAATAATTAATACACGTATGTACACTTTCCAAGGATTACAAATTATTTGGGTTTTACTTTGTTAGTTCTTCATAATTCCCACAACTCTAGTTGTGGATTTAGCTACTCATGTTCATTGTAGATGAAGAAATCATGTTATGAATTTGCATAATTAAACATGTACAATGATGAATTGAAGAACAAGAAATCTAAAATCATCACAAAAATCACAATGTTATAACTCGAATGATATCCAAAGTAATCAACAAAAAATAGTAATCACAAGTAATGATTTCTAGACGTTCTAACTATTCTCTCTGGCTAAAAAACCCTAAAAACCTATTTATAATACAAGGAAACCAAATCCAAAACAAAATAGGTAAACTAGAATCGGAGCCTCAAAAGAACAAGGTTATGGGTCGTATATAGAATCATGACCCATACCTAGGCTTCATAGACTGCTCTACTCAAAATCTGTATTCATCATACAAAATGTTCCTATGGATTATCTTTTGACTTACTGTCCATAAAGGGTCTCATCTAGTATCTCTTCAGCGTTTCTTCAAAATCTCTGATCCTCAAGGCATGAAATGATCTATGACCCGTCACTTGACTTATGACCTGTAGGAGCCTTCGTTTGGTAATGGTCTAGCACTTATGCACATTCTCTGATCTTCAAAGCACGAACAAGCATATGAGCCATCAAATGGTCTATGACATGTCAAGTATAATGTAGTCTCTACCTCTGAAAATTTGCCTATCACTGGATCTATCCTACAGAACCTATCTACAGCTTTTGGATTGAACCATGGCCCATAGAAGACCTCATAGAACATAAAAAACTAGCAATCTGCAGCAGTTTACCCAAAATCATTTTGATTCCTGTAATCTTATAAAATCAACACAAAAACACATCAAACCTACCAACATCACTTCGAGAACACACAAAATTCTAAGTTTAAAGCATAAAATGTGTCCTATTATGGCAACACATCATCTAGAACATACTACTAGATCACCTTCAACAAAAGGAAATAATGTACACAAGTCACAACATGACATCCTAAAGCAAGAAAGTAAAGATTTGTCCCTGGGACTTGGAAACTCACCAAGTCTTCAAAGCTCAACTTCGAGTCAAGCCACAATAATGAGGTATCGTATTGTGGCCCATCATTACATGGTTATATCATGTAGGTAAAGAGTATGTGTTAGTACATGGAAAGTACTAAGTATGTAGGCATGCAATTAATCAAAAAATATCATAACATAATAGCAATATCCATAGGTATAACGAAGGAATAATGCAAAGATATGAATGAGCAATGGAACTTTATAATCATGAAGTGAAGCGTCATAAAACAGGTCATAACCAAGCATATATACATAGGTCAGAATAGGCTTATAACAACTAATAAGACCATTCAGGCTATTACATGGAATCCAGATGTTGCCTCTACATCAAAGAAAGCGTATTTTACTTGCCAAAGTAGACTATACCCCACCCTATGGGCTAAACTATAGCACGGTGAATGTCATATATAGATCTACTAATATAATACTTTATAGGCACATAGTCATAATCCTATAGTGACTTGTAGTTATGAGACTTAATATTTTATATAAGGACCCCTAGGCCTAGCCCCTACCCTAAGCCTCATTCGGTGCTGTGTCAAATCCCACGAAACACATAACATGCATTATATATAAAGTCCTCAACATAATTCATAACTCATAAAAATCATACTTTGTTAGCTTATAAGTAAAAAATTTCATGTCATAAGAATAGTTCGTCTACATACTTGTATATAGTGTCTGTATACTCCCTATCTTGTCAAAATATAGGTTCATGAATAATTGAAGCTAAAATAAATAAATTTAATGAAAATTATGTGAGATTAATGCAATTGAAATCAAATTGAATCATAAGTAAGGGAACTCATACCAACTTCATAAGCCCTAATCAACATATACTTGAAATCCCTTGTAAATCAATTGAAAATCATGTAATTTATTATAATTCATGTATATTTACTTAAATTAGTCATGAGATAGTCATAATTCAAGCATTTAAAGTGAAATCATGAAAATCTATTTAAATCCATGCTTGAACATGGAAGAAAAGTGAGTTTGAATTTGGGTTTCATGGATGAAGCCCTATATACCTCAATGGAAAAATTATAGAAATTTAGATGAACTGACCTTGAAATTCTTAGAAAACTTAAAACTCTAAGCTTTAATGATGGAAATCCTTTGAGAGAGAAAGACTAAAAATTTTAAAGTTAATTTGAGAGTGAATGAGATGACGAGTGTTTGAGGGTAGTTTTATTAGGATGAGGCGGTTGTGGTAGTTATTAAGATCAAAACAATGTAGTTTAGGGATTAAACAGGTAAGAAATAACCAAAGAGACCCTCATTAAAAACTTGTCAGACCTATCTACGAGTCCAATCTACTGGTCGTAGATTAGAGTATGACTCATAGACTAGGGTTTCATCCTGTTCCCTTTTATGCCTCGTAATATGCCTCTAATTCTTCTTCCACAAAACCATCTTTATGACCTGTGGTTCCTTTTATGGGTCATACTCAATGCTCGTGATTGGCTCTCAAACTTAGAAAATTTTTCCTTTCTTTAGGTCCAGTCTATGAACCTTATCCACGATCTATAAATAAGAAGACAGTCTCTAAACTGTACTCGTAGTTCCATTCCACACTTAGCCAAAATTCCAACTTTTAGGACCCCATTTATGACCAATATTTATGGGCCATAATTCTAAGTATGTCTTGTAAACCACATTCGTACTTCAACTTTCAAAGTTTTTGGAATTTCACCAAGGAACTTACCCAACCATGAGGCCTATCTACTACCCGTGTATTATACCACGAGCCATAGATGGGCTCATACTGTACAATCTAGCTTTAATTTCCTTTAACTTTTCCATTTTCAAACTTTTTAATATATGGGATGTTACATTTAGTTTGCTTACAATAATAATTATCATGCTAGCATTGAGATGTCACTATTTTAAACTTTGTATGAGAGAAGATGTAGATCCCCAATGGGTTGATTTTAAATTAGAGAGATGGCTTTGATCGATCCTGATTTGGTGGTGGATGTCATGGAGAAGGTTAAACTCATAAGGAATAAAATAAAAACAATTAAAAGTAGTCAAAATCATATTCCGATGTTAGGAGAAAGTTCTTGAGTTCCATATAGGAGACTGGACGTATGTGAAGGCTTCACCCATGAAGGGTTTGATGCGGTTTGGTAAAAAGATCAAATTGAGTCTCCACTATGTATGACCTTATGAAGTGTTGGAGCAAAATGGTAAGGTGGCCTATAGATTGGGCTTGCCTTAAGAAATGAAAATGATTGATCCAATATTTGATGTGTCCATATTGAGTAAGTCAATTTGTGATCTATTCTCTATTATGCCTTTGGAAGGTGTTGAAGTTGAAGAAACCTTGACCTATAAAGAACTTTTAGTTAAGATTTTGGATCTTCAAGTGAAAAGGCTACATAACAAGGACGTTGCATTGGCTAATATCCTTTGGAGAAACCAACATATTGAGAGTGCTACGTGGAAAACAGAATCAAATATGATGCGACAATACCCTTATCTATTTCACTCTACTCAAGCTTAAGGTAATAAGTCCTTCATGCGTCAATGGTCTAAAATTCTTTCATTTCTACATTTTCATGTCATAACATGCATACTTGCTTATAAAACTAGTTTTAAATGATGTTTATGGTATAGGCTTGAAGGTTTTACAATTTTGATGATAAACTTGCATATTTTCACTCATGTTGGGCTATTGATATTCATTTTTCTCTATTAAAGCTAACTCTCATCTCATTCAAGGATGAATGATCCCAAGGGAAAGATAATGTAAAGACCCGTACTCCATAAGATAGAACCAAGGCTTAAAATATATTTTTACAGGGAATTTGGCTCAGGGTGCCTTTCAAGACACTCTTTACGGGCAGTAGGTGCACACCACGCCTCATGAAGGCAGTCATGAAGGTTGCCTTGGGGGTTTTGTAGGCTGCCCTAAAAAGGGTTCACACCACGAAACCCTTCACGGGTCGCGGTGCACATCATGCTTCATGGAGGGCTTTGAGATGGGCCCACTCCCTAAGTCTAGGCTATTCTCTCCACAAAAGACATTATAAGTCATGGTGCACTTCACGACTCAAGAAGTGTGTTTTAGAGTGCACCGTCCAATTTTTTCAACATGTTTTCGTAGGGGTATTTAGGCCTTTTCCTTAATTCTAAAGTTCTTTTGGATGTTTTTAATCTAAAATACCTTCCCAATGAGATTCTAACTTATTCTAAAGTTTTTCTTGCAATCCTCACACTTAGACTCTAATTAACCTTATCAAAAAACACTCTCAAGTATCCTATCAAGCTCAAGCTTAGGAATCCATTGAAAGACCTCAAGTTCAACCTCAATCATCTTCAATCCATTAAATTATGTACCTAAGGTATGTGGGTTTGATTTATGGGTCCACTTCACCCATAAAAACATAGTAATTTCATCTCTTCATCTTAATTTCAAATCATGAATTTCATGGCCTTTCATGTATGAACTTTGATTGTCTAAATTACTTTCTAATTAGTGTTATTATGTTTATATATGAAAGTTTAAGCTCTAATTTCATGATACTACATCTTTAAGATTATTGAGTTTATGAAATTTATGCATGTGTGTACTTTTAATTTGTGATCAAATGATCTTGAAATATTGAAATAAGTCTGAATCTACTCCAATTACATGATTTTAATTTCATGAACCCATGCTCATACATCAAGTTTATGAAAGTATGACTTTGTTATGGTAAGAGTCCAAGTATGAACATGATTATGTAAGTACAAGCTCTCAAGTATGAATGTGATTATTACATAAATATGATCAAGCAAGGGTGTGTTTATACCATTATGTACAAGTTACTTTGTATTGATGAGGATGGGTACAACCTTCCCTTTACACAAGTCATGAAATGAGTTAATCCTATGCATGCCAACATGTTTGAACTACAATTTAGCCTATGAGCTTAAGTATATTTTATGTTGATTTTTGACAAGTATGTTTCTAAGTGCATGTATATATATATTATGTGGGATATGATTTACCACCAATAAGAGTTGAGATGAGGTACTATCCCCAAGGGTCTTTATATAAAGCCTGTTTATCTCATAACTACTTGCCACCATAGGTTCATGTTTGCCGATATGACCTAGCTAGTGGATCTACACATAGGAGTATGATTCATGACCTTCCATGTGGGGTAGATTTCTATCTTGGCAAGTAGACTCCTATTTCTTCGGTGTAGAGGCAACATTAACATTTTATGTTATAGCTATGGTCTTATTGTTGGTTATGGTTACTTTCCACATATGTATGGCTATTTTACTTATATACATTCATGGCATATCATGCATCACTTTCATGATTCCTTATTATACTTTATTATGATTACTTATGACCTATACTTGCCTATGATATCATGTGTTCTTTATTGTCCTTCACCTGCATACTTAGTACATTCTGTATACTAACACATATTTTGCCTGTATGATTTCACCAGTTAGGGATATGTGTCTATCCTCCATAGCCCCGTGCTTAGTCCTACTTATTATTAGTATCTTGTTGGTAAGTCCTCCTTTTTTGGGGGTAAACCATGCTATATCTAGTTTGTGTTATGACTTATGTTTACTTTGATACTTTAGTTCTTTGTCTTTGTTGAGGGTGAGTCTGAGACATGTCTTAGACGCCCCTTGTTCTAGTATGTAAAGGCATGACTTGGAAACTATGTATGTTGCTTAAGTTTTTTATGACTCTATTTTGGTGTTCTATCATTTATGGCTTGACTTTTTATTCTTTTACGGACTATGAACCTTGTTTAAACCAATGGATACTTATGTTATGCTAAGGTGGCTAGTTTGGGGTTCTCTCAGGGATCTCATTCACCGTGTTACACCCAGGGTCTAGCTTGGGTTGTGACATTATCAATTTGAAATAACAAAGTATCAATACGAGGGAGTATTCCTTGAAGTTCACTCATTTGTCTAAGTGTGCTTTGGATTTAGTGGACAAATCTCAAGCTCATATAAGTAAGTTCGTGTTGAGAGTTTTGGACTTGGTTGTCAAGGAATATAGAACTAAAATTCTCATTAAGAAGATGGATATTTCTAGATTGATGACATATTTTGCGTAAATTGAGGAGGAAAAGATTTAGGAAGGGGCTAGGGAGCCTAAGAGGGTTCGAATATACAGTGGTTGTTTCTCTTAACAAAGGTCTGATGGTGATGGTGGATGTTCCCAATTTTAACAAAGGCTCTCCGATCGAGGTTCCTCCCATGCTTCAAGCCAAAAGTTCATCAAATATAGGGTATCTAACCCTAAGCCTCAATAAGGTGGTGCTAGTGGGTCTTCTACTCCTACTAGTCAAAAGTGTGGCAAGAACGATTCAGGTAAATGCTTGGAGGCTACTGATGCATGTTTTGATTGTGGAAAGATGGATCACAAGTTGGTGAATTGTCCCTTACATTCTAGCATAGGTAGAGATGGTCATAAAAAGGTCAAACTACTACTTTAGGCCACTCGATTGATTAGGATACTCCATCTGATTCTGGTGGTGGTCAGCGTTAGAGAAGATATTATGCCCTTCAGATATGATAGGATTATGATGAGTCTACAGATGTGATCACTGCTAGGTTATGAGTCTTACATCTTGATGTTTATGCCTTGTTATATCCTAGATAAACTACTTCTTTTATGAATCTTTATGTGGATATGAGATTTGATATTAGTCCTAAGGTCTTGTTAGAGCCTTTCTCATTCTCTATTCCTATTGGTGATTCGGTCCTAAGTATGCAATTTTATAGAAATTGCAAAATTTTAGTTCTTCATAGAGTCACCTTAGCTGATCTTGTAGATTCGGGTATGACTAACTTTGATGTCATTCTTGGTATAGATTGGCTTCATGTTTGTTATGCCTCTATTGATTGTCGAACTCGAGTTGTAAGATTTTAGTTTCCTGATGATCTAGTCTTAGAATAGAGGATAACAACTTGGACATCAAGGGTAAATTCATCTTGTGCCTTAAAGCATGAAAGATGATCTCTAAGGGATGTATCTACCAACTCATGTGGGTTAGAGACATAAACTCTTAAATCCCCACTCTTGAGTTAGTTCCTATTGTGAATGAGTTTCTCCAATTATTTCTCGATGATTTTCTTGATATTCTTTCCAAGAGAAAAATTAACTTTGGCATAGATCTTCTTCCATATACTCAATCTATCTCTATTCCTCCCTATCTAATGACTCCAGTTGAGCTTAAGGAGTTGAAAGATCAATTAAATTACCTCTTCGATAAGGGTTTCATTAGACTAAGTATTTCTCTGTGGGGTGCTCTAGTATTGTTTGTTTGAAAATAGGATAGTTCACTCTGCATGTGTATTCATTATCGGTAGATAAATAAGGTCACTATTAAAAATATGTATCCCATCCCAAGGATTGATGACTTGGTTCTTCGTCTTCAGGGTGCTATTTATTTCTCTAAGATCGACCTCAGACTAGGTTATCATTGGCGTTTGGTAAGGAAGTATGACATCTCAAAGATAGCTTTCAGAACTCAGTATGGGCATTATGAATTTCTTATTATGTATTTTGGACTAACTAATTCTCCCGGAGATTTTATGGACTTGATTAATAGGGTATTTAATCACTATTTGGTTATGTTTGTGGTGGTTTCCATTAATGATATTTTGGTTTGTTACCGAAAAGAAAAGGAGTATGTGGATCACTTGAGAATTGTGTTGCAAACTATACAGGACCATTGTTTATTTGACAAGTTCATCAAATGTGAACTTTACTTGAGTTTTGTGGCATTCCTTGACCATATCATCTCCGACGAAGGCATAAGGGTCGATCCTCAAATGATGGAGGTGGTGAATAATTATCCTAGATCTTTATCTCCTTCAAATATTTAGAGTTTCTTGGGTTTTATCAGCTGCTACAGATAGTTTGTTGAGGAATTTTCCTCTATTGCCTCTCTCTTATGTAGATTGACTAAAAGAAAATCATGTTTGAATGATCCAAAACTTTTGAGAAGAATTTTCAAAAGCTGAAGATTCGACTCATTACAGCCCCAATCTTGAATTTTCTAGAAGGATCCAATGAATCAATGGTGTATTGTAAAGCCTCAAGGGTTGGTCATGGTTACGTCTTAATGCAACATTGTAAGGTGATTGCGTCATGACAAATCTATTTGTCGTCTCACGTCTAGAGTCTAGCGTGTGTCGTGACAAATCTATCTTGTCGATGTAGCGAGTTCCATTTTCCAAGATCCTCCTTTAGTAGTTAAGACACTAGGAGTGATATGGATTATGTCACATTGACTCCTCAGTATCTTTTTTCCCTTTGGCCATGTTAATACTTTTAACAATTGTGGACATCTTTGAAGCTTTTTAAAGTATTGAAATATTTCTTTTTTGGTTTTTCACTTAGTGTCTAGAGCCCGTGAAGCCCCGACTAAATCTGGATCGTGCACTGAAGGGCCTATTCTGGGGTGACAGTCCCAACAAGATTTTTTCCATTCCCAAGGTTCGGACCCATGACCTCTAGTTATGTCTTTATGGTTGATAACTTTGTGTGTTTGATGATGTTATTTATAATATTTTCTGTACTTAATTATTTTGCCTTTGTGTTGGAATGATATTAGATTGCTTGGGATCGTATATTGGATTGCATTTTGCTTGATAGGTGGACAACAAAAAATTTTTTTTACTGCACAAAAAATTACAGAAAGATGAAAGATGTGAAATCCTTTTGTCCATTATTTTCAGTAATTTTTAAAAATAATTTTTCCAAAAAAAATATTGTTATCCATCGCATTATTCCTCAGTATGAAAAACAATGTGACATATAATGTCTCTTTCTAGTATCGTTTTTCTAGAAATGTTTTTAGATTAAATTTCAAGAAAGGTGACCTCGTCTGTCGTCGTGTTCTTCAATATGAAGAACAAAACAGCAGATAGGGACATTTGTTTGAAAGATCATAAAAATAAAATAAAATTCATTGAAGTGTTCATGTTCGTCATTTTCAAAGAGACATTGTTTGTGGCAAAACACTATTTACCACGAAATTGATTGCATTATTTTTGTCCCAAAAAATGGCTCAATGCCCTTTACTCGATCGTTGCTTTTCGACCTTTCTTTTAGTAGTGAATGCTAAAGTATAAATTCAATGCATAATTTTGATAAAAACAACTGAGCAAGTCTCGAGCATTAGACGTGTTTAGGATGCACACTTGAACTACTGAAACATAAACCTCAAAAAAGCTAATTTCTACATGTAAGTCTCAATGGGTTTGAGAAGAACCCACCTAAAAAAAGGGGCAAGCCCGGCGAATTAATGCTTCCGCTATGCGCAGAGTTCGAGGAAGGGTCTGACCATGAGTGTATATTATACGTAATCTTACCTTGAGAAATACCCACCTGGGGGGTGGGGGATCAGAGAAAATTCCAAAAAAACCTTTTGAACAGAGGTTGAGTCTCCAAATCACCTAAAAGAATTGTAGTACTCTCTCAAGTTCATATTAACCAAATTGGTGAGGCAATACACACTCATTGAGCAATTAACACTTATGAACTTATCACCTACAAAATGTATATGTGGTGTGAAAATGGAGAAATTTTTTAACAACTTTCTTGAACATTGAACAATTAACTTATATTGAACATAGAGAAAAGATTCAAAAATTCAATTGTTATGGACAAAGGGGTAGTATTCTACTCCCTTCGTTCCATTTTATGTGGCATCCTTTCCTTTTTGATCCGTCCCAAAAGAATGTCATCTTAGTCTAATTGGAAACAATTTGTCTTTAAAATTCTCTTTTTACCCTTAATGAAATGATTATCAACTACACAAATATCTAAGAATGATTTTATACCATAAATTTTAAAAATCTTTCTTTTTTTCTTAAACAGCATGCCAAGTCAAATAGTGTCCTGTAAAATGGGAGGAATGAAGTAATATAATATTATTATGAGCGACTCATTTACTGCAATAAAACAAATTATAGGTGAAAGCATTCACTCTTCTGCAACCACCGCCTTCATGTCTTCCACTTATTATAAACCCTCTCATTCCCTTTCATTTCGCATCATCTTGTCAACAAAAAAGAATTATGGGTGAGCTTAGGGTATTTTATTGGACAATATTTGTGGTACTTTTGTTGGTGAATGTTGCAACTTGTCAAGATGCATTGGCACCAGAAGCTGGAGATGGAGGAAGGAGGGGTTTGGTTCCTGCCATGTTTATATTTGGAGACTCTTTGATTGACAATGGCAATAATAATAACTTGCCATCCTTTGCAAAGGCCAACTATTTCCCTTACGGGATTGATTTTGATGGTGGGCCTACTGGTCGTTTCTCCAATGGTTACACTGTGGTTGATGAAATTGGTAATTAAACACACATTTATTTGCGGTTCATATTTGTTTTAGAGAATTAACTGGGGCTATGTTAATTTGCATGAGGTGATAATTAATTAATTACATATGTAGCTAGTTATTCATGTAGTACTTTAGCTGAAGACTAATTAGAATGTTTTATTATTAAAAATGGAAGATAACGAATTAAAGGTTTGTATGTACGTTCACGCACAGCTGAACTACTAGGACTACCGCTCATTCCAGCACACTCACAAGCTTCAGGAGAACAAATGCGCTTTGGAGTCAACTATGCCTCTGCTGCTGCTGGCATTCTTGATAATACTGGCAGGAACTTTGTGAGTTCTTACTTCCTCCCCTACCCCCAAATATAAACAATCAACAAATTTTATATTTATATTAGAATATGATCGAATATTTGGTGAGGCAATTATTATTTCAATAGTTTATTAATTAAAATAACTTCCATTATTAGAGAAATTTATATATATATATATATGCACGCGCTCTTTCCAGTGGAATATTTGGTTAAAATAGATTAACTAGTATATGCATAGCCAACCACACACGAAAAATAACAAGTGCTCCTACAGGGAAAAACAAAGAAAACGGTAGATATAGGATACAACCCCATGCACCCTCCAATTATAAATGAAGTCTCACATATGATTCGTTAGGATACATATGTTTTACGTGTATGTCATGCAAAATTGGTATAAAAATTTATTATTAGTTGTATACATATTAAAAAATTGTTATCGAATAATATTAACATTTGGTAAAAGTTGTACAGAAATTTTTCTATCACATGTCTTCCCTGGGATGCTTAGGATATCGCTGTTAATTTTGTAGCGTAAACATGCAGAGTAGTACTCTTTTCATCCTAATTTATGTGATACTTTTTTTTTTAGTATATTTTAAAAGAGCGCCATATTTTTGCCATTAGAAATTACTTAATTTTATTTTTTTTATTTTTAATAAAATAATTTATAGCAATACAAATATTCAATATTTGTTTGGACCACAAATTCCAATAATGTTTTTCCTTTCTTAAATTTTTTGTCAAGTTAAATGGTATCATATAAATAGAGTAGCATTTAGTATACTGTAGATATAGATATCATAGTTGCAGTATCCCATTTTAATTATGTGACACTCTTTTTTTTTTTGGTGCATCTCAAAAAGAATATTACTTGGTCTAATCGAAAAATAATTTAATTGTGAAATTTCCCTTCTATTCTTAGGAAAATAATTTTCTCAAAGAATGCCATATAAAATGAAATGAAGGGAGTATATATTAATTTACTTGTACGTACAGATATAGTCCTATTACGGAATACAACACAAGAATCACGTCGCAGTCATTCGTGCCTCATGAAAAATATAAGAAAAGAAAAAACTACAAAAATAGTTTCTGAAAATATATTTTTCTCGAAGAAATAAAATCAACTTTTTTTACTTGTTCCTTGACATAATTATCACATCATTATATGGCCTGCATAAAGGCTTCATTCTCTTGGTCATTCTCCTTTACTAAATATGCCAATTTCTTCTTCTTTTTTTACATTAGCAAAACAATGATGGGCTATATATATAGCTTTAAATTATCAAATTAAGAAATAAAATTAGAAAAAAATCATAACCGATACAAAAATACAACATTAAGGTAAAGCGGAGCTAGCTGAAATTATGTCAACAAATTATTGAAGTCAATATATATTTAAAAAAATTTACAGCTCATTTTACCTCAGGGATGTTGAGACTTAGTAGTTTGTTCAACACAGAGGTCTTTGACAAAAATGCTTCGTGTTTTGTGGGAAAAATCATGGATATAACCCATGGATAAAAGCTCTGATATAAAAGACAAAAAGATAAAAAAGAAAAGGTATAAGTGAGAATTTTATGAAATGATACAATGTACATGAAAGGACTGCAGCGGTTGCCATTAATGGGACAAGCTAAAAAGGCGAATAAGCAAAACTCAATGAATGTTGGAAGAGGTAAGTAGTGTCGGGATTGTCATATAAAAAAATTATTTTAATCATATATAAATAATAATGTATAATTTTTCGTCGAATAGGGTTCGGATGAACCCCCTAACAAAGGGGTAGCTCCGCCCTGGAGGTAAGAGTTCTTAATATGTAATCCTCCAGTTTCACTTTTACTGCTCATTTTAGATTTTTACCTTCTCGTTTAAGATTTTGTACATTCATTTTGGAATTATGATTGATATTAGTATTTTACCATAATATTCATATTCATTGATGTTTAATTTTTAGGCTTAAGAAATAATTTGGAGAATAAGTAATTAATTTTTAGAGGAAAATAGAAAAAAATATTTTTAAAATAAATAAAAATAAAAATATCTATTTTTAAAATAATGAACAAATAAAAATAAACTAACAAATATTTTATTTAGTGAAGTTATTTAATAAATGGCATCATTCAAATTTTGATGGATATTTTGGTAATCTAAGTTTTAGCTTTTTTTGCTTCCCACTTTAGATACAGTAGGATGATGGATAGAAACCACACTTGTAAGGGTCGCCGACTTTGCACAGATTCATTCGTTTACAAGTACTAGCTATTTGACCAAATAAACATAGTTAGTCCTGCTGTATATATATACACGCCACCTACCCTTGTTCGTAAAATAAATATCCCTTTAGTAAACGAAAAATTTATCCCAAAATCAGTACTGTTACTTTAGAAGTTCAAGATCAAAATAGTATCTATAACTACATTCATATCTAAAAACAACTTCTTCTTAACAGTGTTCACTACTCGAGAAATATTTAATAAATAGAGGTTACTTTTATAGGATATGGAAAATGAAACTTGTTTTAGATGAAAGAAAATAGTAATTTAAAATCAGAGTAACCATTAAGCATAATTAATAATGAGAACGTGGGTTGGTTGGTATATTTAATTGCTACTCCATAAATATAATATGTAATTCAAATATTTAATACAATTAGATTTATTGCAGGTTGGGCGCATTCCATTCAATCAACAAATAAAAAACTTTGAGAATACACTTGATGAAATAACAGACAATCTTGGTGCACCGGATGTGGCGCAAGCATTAGCGAAATGCATCTTCTTTGTAGGAATGGGAAGTAATGACTACCTCAACAATTACCTTATGCCTAATTATGACACTAAGAGTCGTTATAATGCTCACCAATTTGCCAATCTCTTGGTTCAGCAATATACCCAACAACTTACTGTAAGATTAATTAATACAGTATTTTGTTTTTCCTTTCATTTTTAATATATTATTTGTTCACTTTCATATAGATAATAATCTTGAAATTTTCAGAGATTGTATAATCTCGGAGGAAGAAAATTCGTGATTGGTGGAGTAGGACTAATGGGTTGCATTCCGAGCATTCTTGCACAAAGCAATAGTAATGTGTGCTCAGAAGAAGTGAACCAACTTATTCTTCCATTTAGTAATAATGTTAAGTCCATGCTTAGCAATTTAAATGTCAATCTTCCTGGTTCCAAATTCATCTACATTGACATTAAGAACATGTTCCAGGATCTTCTTTCCAATTACAGAAAATATGGTAAGTACCAAATTTCTTATAATAGCCTATGATTGATCGTCCAGAAAGGAAGATCAAATAGCAAAAGGAATCGATAAGATGATAGATGAGTTGAAAAAGTGTGTTTCTTAATGAAAATTATATATATATATATATGAAAGAACACTTAGCCATAACTTCTTTAATCTCATTTACTTTTGTGTTCATTTCTTTCCATATTAAAATGTCAGTATTAAGAGAAATTTCTCAACTCTTCGATGATATTACAGGATTTAGCGTGATAAATAGAGGGTGCTGTGGAATAGGGAGAAACAGAGGACAAATAACGTGTCTTCCAATGCAAACACCATGTCCAAATCGGGATCAATACATATTTTGGGATGCCTTTCACCCAACAGAGGCAGTCAACATCTTGTTTGCAAGGAAAGCTTTTAATGGTGGTCCAGATGTTGTTTATCCCATCAACATTCAACAACTTGCCAGCCTTTAATTAAGCTTTCCGTGTGTGTATTTTGCTGTACTTACTTGACGAAATATTCTGACTGCGAAGATCAGCTGAAATTTTCAGTGGACTAAGGCAGTTTTCATCTACGATGACGTGTTGGAATTGAAAAATCTTTATTTTGTCTCTACCACTGATATTGCTTCTTCTTTGTTGCTATTACCAACCCTGTCCCACTTAAACTCCTTGGTCATCTTAGTAAACAAAAATACACTATATATACCACCTAAGCATGTCCTAAAAAATAAACACTCATTTTCCAAACAAAATCTTAAAACAAGAAGAAATCATTTGAAAATCACGACACAACAAAAAAGCTATGTTCTCCACCCTCTTCCAACTACTCACCTTTAAGTCCTGAAGAACATTTTGTAAATTTAAACACTATTCAATATGTTAGGATCGGAACTCGGAAAAAGTCAAATTTAGCCAAATAATATTATGATGACAATAACAAATATAATAGTGAGTTGATAATGACAAAAGTAAAGCAAATAAAGAAGACACAAATTTAACGTGGTTCGGTCAATGTGACCTATGTCCACAAGCGGAGAGGAGAATTTTACTATATCAACAAGAGTACAAA
>JBCEWC010000256.1:0-65535 GCA_038996855.1 Solanum aculeatissimum | reverse complement strand
TTCATAAATTGGACAAGTATTGTTGGACATCCTAAAATAGTATAGGGGCCAAGTAAAGATGGACAGAGGGAGTATTTGTTTGGAGATATAATAAAACAATCTTGAGACTATTTATCCCAGCATTCAGAATTACTTATCCTACGATCACTTTTTAACAACCAAATAATCCTTTTTAAGGAAGAAATAATCTCATCCACCGTGCGACGTCCATCATCCTGAAAAGTCCTAGATTCTTGAACCACCTACCCCAAACCCAACAAAACAGTAGTCTACCACACAACACCCTCCATTTTCCCTTTTTCCAAGTTTTCAACCTTTCAAATTTTCAATCTTTCTTCTCTCTCTCTGTGCTTCTTGGAAAAAGTCCTCCACTTGTCCAATTCTTCTTCACCTTCCCCCATTTTCCTCATAGTATAAATCCCTCACCTTTTTCTCCTTCTCACATTGCTCAATTCCCCTCAAAAATCTTGTAAACCCCATTTCACATTTTTCAACAATCTTTCTCTATAGACAACATTGTATTACCCAAAAGACAACACAATACCATGTTGTCTTTCACCCCACTTCAAGCTAAGCCAACCCCAACCTCTAATTCAAACCGTTGGTCTCATCTCACCAACCCCACTAGCCGCCGCCAGCATCACTTCTCTGTCTCTTCTCCATCACAAGTCAGCCAGCATAGCCGCCTCAGTATCAAAGCTATTGATGCTGCACAACCATATGATTATGAAGCATTGATGTCAAATCAATATGCTCAGTCAGGTAGGCTGAAAATTGCTATAGTGGGGTTTGGTAACTTTGGTCAGTTTCTAGCAAAAGCTTTTGTTCGTCAAGGGCATGTTGTGTTTGCTCATTCAAGAACAGATTATTCCCATATTGCTAATTCGTTAGGGGTTTCTTTTTTCCTAGATCCACATGATCTTTGTGAGCAACACCCTGATGTTATTGTCCTTTGTACTTCAATAATTTCAACTGAACCTGTTCTTAGGTCATTGCCAATTCAAAGGCTGAAGAGGAACACATTGTTTGTTGATGTTTTATCAGTAAAGGAATTTCCAAAGAATGTTTTTCTTCAAGTTTTGCCTACCCATTTTGATATTCTTTGTACTCATCCCATGTTTGGACCTGAAAGTGGTAAGGATAGTTGGAAAGATTTGGCCTTTGTGTTTGATAAAGTTCGTATAGGTGAAGGGAGAACGAGAACAACAAGGGTTGATAAGTTTCTTGATATATTTGAGAAAGAAGGGTGTAGGATGGTGCCAATGACATGTGCTGAGCATGATAAGTATGCTGCAGGTTCACAGTTTATTACACATACAATGGGGAGGGTGTTGGAGAAGTTGAATTTGGAGACAACTCCTATCAATACTAAAGGGTATGAGACTTTGTTGAATTTGGTGGAGAATACTGCTAGTGATAGCTTTGACTTGTACTATGGGCTGTTCATGTACAATAAAAATGCTATGGAGGAGTTGGAAAGACTTGACTTGGCTTTTGAGGCTTTGAAGAAGGAGTTATTTGGGCATTTACATGAAGTGTTGAGGAGGCAATTGTTTGGGAAGGCAGAGGAAGCAGGACATAGGCGTGTCTTAACCAAGTTGCCCAAGAATGGCTATGCGCTACCAGCTCCTTCATCGGATGTCGTTAAATCTCAGAACAACTGAGGGGATTCTGAGCCTTGGTATGTCTGTATTTTTGTTGGTGACCTCTTGCTTTGGGATTCAAAGGATGTATTGTTAACACAATCTTTAATGTGTCAATTCCATATTAGCAATGTAACTATGCTACGAGGACATGCTCATCCTGTTGTTTAATGTGAAGATTAAAGAGAAGCACTAATTCAACCTCGGTGTCGGGATTAGGTGTTGAGTTGTAAAACCATCAAAAGAACTATATTTTGACCTGTAACGTCGATTTGATATTTTAGGAACATTTGTGGTAGGAGAGTGACTTTTGATGTGATTACATTTCAGATGTTGAAGAATGTAGTTTAGGAAGGGAAATTCAGTTAATATTTATCTGTTTGTTGCTGGATAAGCTATTCTGTATTTCATGTATCTATATTTGAAGATAAGAGCTATTCTGTATGTGAAGAGATTGTTAAGCCAGAATCTGTGAACATGAATATCGTATGCATTGAGCATGAAGTTTTTGTGTTAGTCATGAACACTTGATGTACAATACTTGATTACCTTGATGTTTTCTTATACCGGATGAGTTTCCATATGGCATTGTTTTCTGCACATACTAGTCAACTTTAAGTATACGAGCTATTCTAAAGCACTATTTGGTAATTCAACATCCTTATGGAGGCAAGAGAAAATGTTGGACTACATAGTTAACAATGATAAACCATTGTTATAATGTCCAAGCTCATTGAGGGAAAAGGAAAAGGAGTTCGGATTTTGCATCCTCATCTCCTTGCTAGTAAAATGATTTAGTCTCTCAGATAGTAAAGAGAAGAGAAGATGTATCAATATCTTTATAATTTGATGCATACAAATGAAGTTCAGGTTCAAACTCCAGCAGATTAAGTCATTCCTTCCTGTCTACCTAAGCCTTGGAATAGTCGAGCTGTGTGCAAGCTGTTTTAGACATCACTATCCTTGAAAAAATTTGATGCATACAGCTGAAACAACTTATACCTATCAAGTACAATACACATGCATTCTTTAAATATAATGTCTAAATTTGGAACTTATCACTTCTAAAATTAGCACTTAACACACACACAATTTTAATCATTGTATGCATTCACCATGTGACATCTTTCTCGACTAAAGTTTGTCGATTTGTTCCTAAACTATTTATGTTCTGAGTTACTCTTTGCAGCAAGCATCTCATATAGTTAACAGATGCTTTCTTTCCTAATAAGAGCAGAGTGGAAAAACTGATCTACTCTTGAACCAGGGGTTTACTCTTTCTCAACTGAAAAAATGATGCAAAAACTGAAAGATCTCTAGATTCATATTGGCTACAGGCAGTTGAGATAGCATGCTTCTGGAGTTCTGGTAGTTGCTGCATGATATTTTATTGCTTCAACTTGTTGGGTTCTCAACCAAAAAGATCAGAAGGTGATTAGATGAAATAGTTATCTATCACTTCTTCATAATATATATTGTTCATTTCCTTTTTAAGCTTCCAGATTACCTTTTGTCTTCTTCAAATTGTCGCGGATAACCTTATGGTACTTGTCAGTGATCTAATAGATGATACTGAGATATATCTAATCATTTACAGTTACAATGCCTCCACCAAGACTTATCTTTAGGCATCTTATTATAGTTCCTGAGTTGATATTAAAATCTTTGTTTTGTCACCTAAAAAGAACTGAATGTTGTTCATCTCATTTCATACAAAGTCTAAATCCCATTTTCCCAGCAATTACAGATCCCACTAGATGTCATTACTTAATGGATAATCTCATCTTGACTTTACTAAATTTATTATGTATTCATCAGCTATGAGACATTTCAGGTCAAGTCACCACATCTCTTTAATTTAATTGATGATTTCTCTTTGATTTTACTATAGCTTGTGAGATGGAAATTAAATATTTGTTCAAGTTGTATATAATAGTGAATATGTAAGAAAATGTTACATCTATTGCATGTGACTTTGAACTGGCACATGTTCCAGGTTGTACCAGAAGACTGTCACTCCAAAAGTACAAGGGGAAAATGGAATACCTTTTCTGGGGGATTTTTTTTCTTTTTTTTTGTCTACCTTTGAGGTAGTGGTAAAATCTGCATACATTCTACTCTCTCCAGACCCCACTTGTGGGATTTCACTGGGTATGTTGTTGTTGGGTGGAAAATGTGAATGTGAAACTAAACTAAATCATTGTTTGAGCAATTATGTAGCTCAATACTTTTTATTGTTCGTTTATTTATGTTGGATTTAAGTTCTTATATATTCAGAAATCTGCATGTTGCTGTGTTTGTTTTAATTTTTAAGATGCTTTATCTTGCTAAGAGGACATATGATGATGAAGAAATTGTGGATTATGTATAGATGGTTGTATAAACCTGTATTTAGCAAGGGATCGAAATCCTTCAGTTTTGTTGATTTTTCAGATTTTAAGATCCTTCTACGTCTGTTATAGTTTTCCCTAATTTGGGTCCTCCCTAACCTTGTTTATAAGAAAAGTTGCACCTGGTGTGGTCTAGCTGGTCAATGAGAGGTCAAGGTCCAAATCTCAATTGAGGCCAAAAATGTTTCGATGATATCTTTTCATCTGCCTAAGCCATGGTGTTTCTTGGGACTTCCTGAAAAAGTTGAGCATGCAAGTTGGTCCACACACCTTCAAAGGAAATAGGGTGAAATTTTGGTTTGTATCACGTTTGAAACCTATATTTGGGACTGTTTTTTCTATATAGCAGTGTTCGCATTTCATAGATGAACGAAGAAAGAATAACTTGTCTGACCTTACTGTCTGTTGCCTGATGTTTGTGACACAGGGAAGAATAGTTCAACATAGTTTTGAAGTGTATTTTCCATGAGAAGACTACATGAGTGAACAAAAATTGCCTGGTTCTTAGGTTTTTTTGTCAAGAGTTGATCTTTTTAACAGTTCCATATTAGCTATCATAGCAAATCTTGTTACTCTTTATTTCCTTACCTTAATATAGGTCATAAAAGATGAATATATGAAGAATCCTTGAAAAATCTTGTCACTCTTTATTTCTTTAGAGACAGGTATGGGGCTGTGGTATTGGATCAGAAATTTTCCATCATGCAAATGTGTATTTCTCTACTCCCATAACAGCCTAAGGTATTCTGGAGGAGCCTATCTTTGCACCCAAACATTCATCCAAGACACAAGTTCATTGTGTGGCTGGCAGTGCAAAGGTGGCTTGTTACTGTTGTTAGGTTGCTGAAGTTTGCTATACAGGTGCCCATTTCCAGGTTTCAAGGAGGAGATTGCAATGCTGACAGGATCTGTGGGGAGATTGCTATCCATATTCACATTAGAGAGACTGAGCTAAAGCACTGGCAAACTGTTCCTGGCCATCTCAATACCATTCCCTGATTGCTGTGAATAAGTACTTAGTTGGAGTGCAGACAGAAACAATTGCTTGTTCCTTATTACATTTGATGTCTTATTCTGGTGTCATAGTAGTCTGGTTAGCCTGCCTGTAATGTTCTCTAATTTTGTATTAGGCTTGTTAAAAAGATTACACTATCAACTATGTATTAAAAGTAAATTATACATATACTCTCTCCGTTCTATTTTGGTTGTTAGGTATACTAAAAATAATTATCAATTTGGATAATCAAGAGAAAATTAATTACTTTTTTTCCAACTTTGCTCTTTAACATTAGTTATTCTAATATTAAGATATATATAGATAAAAATTTAATTATTTACTATAAGGAATATATTAGTCAAATAACACTTTTAATCATTTTTTTCTTGACAACTAAATAGGACAGAGGGACTATTAAATTTTTGAGAAAACTTATTAGTTTTATTCCGAATTATTGACAGTCTGAAAAACACTCATCTACTTGACTAACAAGATTAAAATACACCCCTAAATTATTATAAGTGTTAAAAATATCCCCTTAACTTGACAAGAATTTAGGGTGTATTTTACTTTTGTTTTTAACACTATGAATAGTTCAAGAATGAAATTAATAATTTATGTCAAGTTTAATAACTCGATTGATTGATAACTTGAACTCCCATCTTACACAAGGGTTCGATTCTTTGAATTGTAAGGTTTTCCTTCCCCTTTCCCTGCCCTCAATTGGAAAAACATTCAATTTCCCTCCTCTCTCTGCTTGGTGGAAAAAGTCCACCACTGCAAAACTGCAAGAGAGTCCAACCCATCCCCTTCACCTTCTCCCATTTTCCTCAAAATATAAGTCCCTCACCCTTTTCCCCTTTCTCCCATTGCTCAATTCCCTCATAAATCTTCCCCTTTTATACCTCAATCTTGTAAACCCCATTTCCTATTTTCAAGAATCTTTCTTTATAGACAACATTGTATAACCCCAAATACCATGTTGTCTTTCATCCCACTTCAATCCAAGCCAACCCCCACCTCCATTTCAAATCAATCAAGAATCTTTCCTTATAGACAACATTGTATTTCCACAAATACCATGTTGTCTTTCACCTCACTTCAATCCAAGCCAAACCCCACCTCCATTTCTAATCGTTGGTCTCATCTCACCAACCCCACTAGCTGTCGCCGCCAGTTCTCTGTCTCTTCTCCATCACAAGTCAACCACCCCTACCCCCACCCCCACCGCTGCCGCCTCAGTATCAAAGCCACTGTTGAAGCATTGGTGTCAAATGAATATGATGAGTCAGGTAGGCTCAAAATTGCTGTAGTGGGTTTTGGTAACTTTGGTCAGTTTCTTGCAAAAACATTTGTTCGTCAAGGTCATGTTGTGATTGCTCATTCACGAACAGATTATTCCCATGTTGCTAACTCTTTAGGGGCTTCCTTTTTTCAAGACTCACATGATCTTTGTGAGCAACATCCTGATGTTATTGTCCTCTGTACTTCAATAATTTCAACTGAGCCTGTTCTTAGGTCATTGCCAATTCAAAGGCTGAAGAGGAACACATTGTTTATTGATGTTTTATCAGTAAAAGAATTTCCAAAGAATATTTTTCTTCAAGTTTTGCCTAGCCATTTTGATATTCTTTGTACTCATCCTATGTTTGGACCTGAAAGTGGTAAGGATAGTTGGAAAGATTTGGCCTTTGTGTTTGACAAAGTTCGGATTGGTGAAGAGGAATCAAGAACAGCAAGGGTTGATAAGTTTCTTGATATATTTGAGAAAGAAGGGTGTAGGATGGTGCCAATGACATGTGCTGAGCATGATAGGTATGCTGCAGGTTCACAGTTTATTACACATACAATGGGGAGGGTGTTGGAGAAGTTAGGTTTGGAGACTACTCCAATTAATACTAAAGGGTATGAGACTTTGTTGAATTTGGTGGAGAATACTGCCAGTGATAGCTTTGACTTGTACTATGGGCTGTTCATGTACAATAAAAATGCTATGGAGGAGCTGGAAAGACTTGACTTGGCTTTTGAGGCTTTGAAGAAGGAGTTGTTTGGGCGTTTACATGAAAAGTTGAGGATGCAATTGTTTGGAAAGGCGTAGGAAGCAGGACAGAGGCATGTCTTAACCAAGTTGCCCAGAAATGACTATGCGCTGCAAGCCCCTTCATCGGATGCTGTTAAAGGAATTCTGAATCTTGGTATATCTGCATTTTTGTTGGTGACCTCTTGCTTTGGGATTCAAAGGATGTATTGTTAACACAATCTTTAATGTGGAATTCAATATTAGCAAATGTAACTATGCTACAAGGACATGCTCATCCTGTTGTTTAATGTGGAGATTAAGGAGAAGCACTAATTCATCCTTGGACTTGGGATCAGCTGTCCTTTTGATATTTTAGGAACATTTGTGGTAGGAGAGTGACTTTTGATGTGATTACATTTCAGATGTTGAGGAATGTAGTTTAGGATGGGAAACTGACATTTATCTGTTTGTTGCTTAATAAGATATTCTGTTTATCAAATATTTATGTTTGAAGATGAGAGTTATGTGTTTGCTGATTTCTTCTGAGGAGAGTTATATTGCTAAGACTGAATCTGTTAACCTGACTGTCTTATGCTTTAGCATGAAGTTTTTCTGTTTGTCATGAACATTTGATGTACAATACTTGATTGTCATGATGTTCTCTTATATCGAATGAGTTTCCATATGACATTGTTGTCTGCACATACTAGTCAACTTTACGTATACAAGCTCGTCTGAATCACTATTTGGTAATTCAACATCCTTATGAAGGCAAGAGAAAATGTTGGACTAAATAGTTAACAAATGATAAACCATTGTTATGATGTCCAATACACATGCATTCTTTAAATATGATATCTAAATTTGGAACTTACCACTTCTAAAATTAACACTTAACACTCGTACAATTTTAATCATTCCATGCATTCACCATGTGACATCTTTCTCGAGCAAAGTTTGTTGATTTGTTCCTGAACTATTTATATTTGAAGGTACTCTTTGCAGCAAGCATCTCATATAGTTAACAGATGCTTTCTTTCCTAATAAGAGCTGTGTGGAAAAACTGATCTACTCTTAAACCAGGGTTTACTCTTTCTCAACTGAAAAAATGATGCAAAAACTAAAAGATTTCTAGATTCTTATTGGCTGCAAGCAATTGAGATAGCATGCTTCTGGTAGTTGCTGCATGATGTTTTGTTTCTTCGTGTGTTGGTTTCTCAATGAAAAGATTACAAGGTGATTAGATGAAATAGTTGTCTATCATTTCATCGTTACATATATTGTTCATTTCCTTAATATGCTTTCAGATTACTTTTTATCTAGTAGATGATACTGATAAACATTTGGTGATCGTTCAGGTTGGAAATTTGCACACTTGTTAGTTTAGTTATGACACTTGGTGATAGAAGAATATAATAGTCTTCTGACACCTTATTACTGTCTACAAGTTCTTGAATTGGCTTGAATACTGTTCTTATTGTTGCAGGGTCAATAGTTTCAGCCATAGCTATGCCTGAAGCAGCTCTAGCTGCTGATCTAGTTGGTTCTCGTTTTTATCTGTGTTTTTTCCATGAGAAGACCACATGAGTGAACAGGTGTTGCTTGATTCTTAGATTTTTTTTTTGTCAAGAGTTGATCTTTTTAACAGTTCCATGTTGTTAAAGTCTATATTAGCTATCATAGTCAAATCTTATTATTCTTTATTTCCTTACCTTAATTTGTTTGCTATTCAATGTTGAAGGGTTTGCTGGATGACTGAACTTTAGTTTCTATGGTTTATTGGCATTAAGTATAACTATTTAGTCATGAGTGATGATCCATGAGTAGCACTTTAGGTCATAAAAGATGAAGATATGAAGAATCCTCGAATCCTTGAACAACCTTCAAGGTAAAAGAAAGGGTGTTGCAGTAGTGTTGATGAAGCTGATTGCGGAAATATGAGAGTGAGACACTATATACTTCATATATTCACAGCATCAATTGATCTTTCTCCTTGCTGGTACAGTATTCCTAGTGTAGTCCCACATAGTCGAGTCTGAAGAGGGTCGAGTGAACACATAACTTAACCCTACCTTAGAGGTAGAGAGGTTGTTTCTACTAGACCCACGGCTCAAGGTAAAACAGTCCAAAAAAAAAAATGGAATAAAAAACATAAGAAAAAATTCTGAACAGTAACTACAACAACATAATACAATAATAGAAGTACAAGAAACAACATATAGTAACTGAAATCAAAGAACAAGAAATTATAGGAGCAATACCACGTCTACTACTTTCCTCTAAGAAACTGAGTGTTACCCAATATATGCCCCTTGTTGAAAAGATCACTGAGAGAGTGAGATGTTGGTTGGCAAAACTTCTTTCAATTGCAGGCAGACTTCAACTCATAAGGGCTGTAATCTTTGGAGTTCAGACTTATTGGTCCCAGGTATTTGTACTACCCAATAGGATCATGAAGCTGATCAATGGTATGTGTAGAACCTTCGTATGGACTGGTGATGTTGGGATATCTAAAAAGAGCCCATGTGTTCCGGGAGAAGATCTGTTTCCCTCTAAGCAGCAGGCGGACCAAAGGTCATGCATCTGATCTCTTGGAACGGAGCTGCAATCCTGAAACATTTATGGGCTATAGCAAAAACGGAAGACTGTCTATGGATTAGATAGGTTCACATCTATTATATGAAGAACATGACAGTGGAAACTTGGGTTAATATGATAACTTTTAAGGCTAGGAAGTACATCCTACAAGCACCTAATACTTCAGGGAAATCTTAGAGACAGATTTGTGGCTGTGGTATTGGATCAGAAATTTTCCATCAGGAAAATGTATTATTCTCTACTCCCACAATGCCTTAAGTTATCCTGGAAGAGCCTATCTTTGCACCCAAACATTCATCCAAGACACAAGTTTATTGTGTGGCTGGCAGTGCAAAGGAGGCTTGCTACTGTTGTTAGGCTGCTGAAGTTTGCTATAAATAAAGGTGCACATTTCCAGGTTTCAAGGAGGGGATTACAATGCTGACATGACTTGTAGACTGTATAGAGATTGCTATCTATATTCGCATTAGAGGGACTGAGCTCAAGCACTGGCAAGCTGTCCTTGGCCATCTCAATACCATTCCCTGATTGCTGTGAATAAGTACTTAGTTGGAGTGCAGGCAGAAACTATTGCTTGTTCCTTATTACACTTGATGTTTATTGTTCTGGTGTCATAGTAATCTGTAGTTAGGCTCCATGTAATGTTGAGTCTTGTTATTTTAGTTGTTTGAGTTTATCAAAAAACAGGTGGTCAGCCCTGTTTAGTATTGTAAATATTCACTTTTGGTATCAATAAACCCTTTATTTACCCAGAAATACTACGACTACTAGTATGGATGGATATCAAGACAACACACTATTATCTACTACTAGAACTGGTATATGTTGCAAATGGAGATACTCCAACATATCTGCTGATGTTTGTGATGCTTTCCTTGATCGAGGGTCCATTCAAAACCACCTCTCTACCTTCACAGTATAGGGACAAGGCTGCATACAAACTATCCTCCCAGACCCTACTTGTGGGGTTATACTGTGTTTGTTGTTGTATAAGAATTATGTTTCGTCACGAAGTTGAGATTCTTCACTTTCTTTATTGCTAGTGGCAACTCATTTAGACTTTTGTGAAATAAAAGGTAATTTATATTTATTCAATTCAAACAAAATACATATTTTATATTATGCCATATATGTCTCTTTTATCATAAACAAACTCTCTTCCTTGCGAAAGCTCTTTCTAAACCTCGATCTCGTAGTATTTAGATAAATATCTTATTTTTAGTCAAATAAATCAAATATTGATCAATAAAATTATAGTTATAGATATTGAAAAGGGGAAAATTCCAAAAAAATGACAATAGGTCAAATTTGTGAAAATTATTCATCTAATGAGAAGCTTCCACGTGGCATTGAAAAGATACTACAAATCAATTAATTTGGGGCCTCTAATTTTTTAATACCGTGGCAATTCCAAGTCCTCACTCAAATAGAAATGTGGAAAAGTTGAAAATAATAATAATAAAAAATAAAGATCATGAAAAATAAAAAATTAAAGATCAAATAATTAAGAAAAAGGTATTAAAAATACCCAACTTGACATGAATCATTAGTTTTATTCCGAACTATTAATAGTGTTAAAAATACTTCTCTATTTGACTAATTGAACTTAAATACACTCTCGAACTATCACAAATATTAAAAAACACTTAATCTTGCAACAATAGTGAAATACACGTATTTTTAACGCTTGGAATAGTTTAAGAGTGTATTTTACTTGAATTAAATAAGTAGATAAGTATTTTTAACACGAGCAATAGTTCGACAATAAAACTAATAAGTTGAGATTCACAATAATTAATAAAAAATTGGTAGAAGCAAATTCACCAATTAAATAGGAAATTGAGAAGACCCCTTTTCTTGATTAATCTACTATTTCAGAAATGCTGAGTTTAGAAGCAATAAAGGTGTAGTTTTTTGGACTTCCTTTTTAATATTTCAGGAAATCAAGAATTCTTGGAAAACCCAACAATGGCTAAACTCACAGTAAGAGCAGAAAACAGTAGTTTATGTCATTTTCCCCACTATGGAAACCATAAAGTTTCAATCTTTAACAGTTCTTTAAGACCCCAAAGGTTGAATCTTTTAGCTCAGAAGCATATTTTGAAGTTCAGAGTTTCTTGCAGCATCACAGAGAGACAAAAAGAAGAAGCTGCAGAAAAGCAGAGAATAGTTAAAGGGTTGAAAGTGAATGGTGAGTTGGGGAAGAATGGGGGATTGGTTTCAACTTCTGGGGATATAAATGGAGAAGCTGAAATTGGGGATAAGGAAGTTGGTTTTGAATGGGGTTGGCCACCATGGAAGAATTTACCTCAGAGATATAAGCTTATTGGAACTACTTCTCTTGCCTTTGTTATATGTAACATGGATAAGGTAATTGAATTCTTTTCATGTAACATATTGTGAGATTTTAGGGTCGTTTCGTAGCTGGTTAGAGTTATGCAGGTATTATTAAGGTAAAAGTTACTTATGATGGAATCTATGTATTATTTTATGCATGTATCAGATTCCACCTTATGTAGATTAGTTATGCAGATTTCTAAATCACAAACCCAACACTGTATTAATTTTATGCATGAAGTACTTACCAGCTAATAAACGTGATATTACTATGCAAGATTCAATACCTAGCTAACTGAGTTATTTGCTGCTTTGTGATATTTCTCATTTTTATCCTTTGGAATGAGTGGAAGCTAACTTCTCTATGGATATAGAAATTTGTTTCAGCTCTTCCTTTTTAAATATTACTCTCTTTAAAAAAGAATGACTCATTTCCTTTGTTGGCAAAAACTTTAATTTCAACTTTTCACGTGGCATGTTTAAAACCACAAGATTAGAGAGCATTTTGGTACATTTGACATAACTTTAGTTTAGGACTACAAGATTGAAAAATCTTCTTTGTTCTCTTAAACTCCATGCCAAGTCAAAGTAGGTCATTCTTTTTTAAACGAAGGGAATAATATTATCAACTTATAACTCATAATTGATGGACTGATGGGTTTTTTGGTGAGTTGACTCTAGGATTTGGTCTTGCTGAGAGCTTCCCATTATGTTGTTAGTGTGGAAGCTAATTGTCGTCTAACTTAGTCTTAAGAGCTAGAAAATTGGCATTTTAATCAACAGTTGGGATGACTAATTGAGAAAGGAATCTTTTGCTAAACTGAATTACAAAAGTTCTTGCCGAGAGCTTACATATGGGGAGTGCATGGATACCGGACACATTTGTTTGGGTATCTCCTGAGGTCGGAGGGTGTGTTAGTCAATTTTGGGGTAGCTCCAGTTGTGGTGCAACCTTGAACTATCATGACATATATGTATGGCATGCAAATTAGCAACGTCAAAGTTATCAGATCTGATCTTTGACTAAAGCTCTCGTAAAGTTAGTACAGACTATAGGGATGCAAGTAGCAAATCGGGCGACTTTGATACTTGAGTTATCACTATCTATATTCCTCTAGATGGTGAATTCCTCCTTTGCACGTTTGGTGGCCTGATGCACTTCTTACATCTCCCATTGGTGGTGGAGTGCAGGGTATAATACATCTTGCTAATGTAACAACATTCATTCAATGTGCATTAGAAAATGCAAAATGGAAACTCTGAAACAACAAATGTTTCTTTTTTGGTTCTCATGTTTTATATTGGCACTTGTTAGCTTGTTCCATGTAGCTGGAGTTAAATACAACATAACAGGAAAAAAATGGTTTCATCCAAGGTTAGAAGTTGCTTTTAGCATTTCTCTTGCAGGCTCTGGAGGAACTTCTCATGGAAATTGGCATAACAAGCATAACATTTTTGTTTCATTCGAAGTATTCTTCTTTACAATAATTAAAGTTTGATTATTTCATTTGCGCTGAAGTCTATTTTACCAATAGGTCAATTTGAGTGTTGCCATTATTCCAATGTCGCATCAATTCGGGTGGAATTCATCAGTAGCTGGATTGGTCCAGTCATCTTTCTTTTGGGGTTATGCATTGAGTCAATTGCCAGGCGGGTGGCTTTCAAAGATATTTGGTGGGAGGTAAGTTTAGGATTGTCAAGTTTCTGATGTTGTGTAATAGATAAGAATCATTCTAGTTTCTGATTGTTGGCTAAAAATATCTTTAGTGTATATATCCTTTTACAAATTGGTGCTATAGTTCATAAACTCACTATATATCTTTTAGGTTTAAAATTCTGGATCCCTCTCTGTATTTGTGGTATCATGAATTGATTGGATTCTTTGTATGGAGTGCAATCCTTGTCCTGACTATTCATTCTTGAAATTCAGCATTTCTGATCAAACAACTGTTTGTGAACAAAAATTAATTTAGGAAATGAAACTTTGTTCCTTAGAAGCCGCCAACATTACAAAAGATCTTCCAAAACAACAGGGGTGTTAGAGCATGCCAAGTTGATCACTTCATCATTAATCTTGCTTATTTGATTTTTATTTTGTTTGCAGTCGAGTTCTTGAAGTTGGAGTATTTATCTGGTCTCTGGCAACAATGTTAGTTCCCTTTCTTGCAGGGTTTATGCCTGCACTCATCTTTTCAAGGATCTTGGTAATTTGGTCTTTGACTTTTCCTAGGATATTTACAAACTTAAATGCTGTATTTGTACCTATATTCACCAAAGAAGTATTGTTGGTTATGTGACCTTGCTCCATGTGTTTCAAAAAATGGTGCTACCTCGTTCTTAATAGACGCCAAAAATTACTAATGTATTCTTCTTGAAAGACTTATCATTTCATATTCATTGTTTCCCCAAGTATAGGTTGGGATAGGAGAAGGAGTTTCACCATCAGCTGCCACTGACCTGATTGCCAGGTATATCTGAAGTTTGAACTGAATAATTACTCAAGACACATGAATCTGGATAATGGTTTATTATCTTACCCCTGCTTTGGCATGCGTTGAATAACCCCTTTACAATGGAAATATTGGTCATTTTTCAGCTAATGCTTCAAAAAGTTTCTCGTTGTTCCTTTCTGTATTTTTTCGTCAAATGAATAAAATGCTATTTCTGAGAACATATTGTGCTTCTGAATCGGACTTTGCTATTGATGTGAAAATATGACCAGTTTGCAATTTGCTTGCCAGTGAGTTCAACTAGTTGGGAAAGCTAAGACAATGTTAGTCAAAAGTCACTTTATTTTCATAAACCGATATATAATTTATTACATATTATAGTATATATAGAATGTGAAGAAAATAGAGGTACAAACTCAGATGGTGAAGTCTGGAGTTTAAAAGGTAATAGTGGTGACAAATTCAGATTGAATTTAATTAGACCAAGGTAGATATATCATATACTTCAGATCTCGATGGCCTCTGGACGAGCGACATCCATGGTGGAATCTGGAGTACTTATCTAATTATGAATTTAACATCGTCTTTTCATGCAAGATGCAACTTTAATATCTTCAGTTTATATTTCGTTTACATGTTTGTTTTGTCACTTTCTTGAACACTTACTCAATTATGTTATTATCATCTTTTCTTGCAACTGTAATATCTTTGGTGTAATTTCATTCATCATGTAATAATTTATCACTAAATATTGTGTACAGGACAATACCGTTGGAGGAACGCTCTCGTGCAGTATCATTTGTTTTTGGTGGCTTGAGTTTTGGAAGTGTTACCGGGTAATTTTCATTTTAAAGTTAACTATCAGTCATAAAAGTCTTATATTCATTTCTATCTTTCAAATGTATATGTCGTTCTGTGTAAGATTAACATTAGAATTCAGGTATGGAACTTAATTTTTAGACTATATCTTGTTGAACATATAACAAAGAGTTGATATTTTTCCTCAACTGTGACAGTCAGCTACAAGACGCTGTACCTCTATTTTATTGTTTGACAAAAAATCTGGTGATCTGCCTTCCTTTTTGACTTGAATATACTTCATTGTCCTCTTTTTGGAGGCTAGCATTAAGCAGCAATAAATTATACTACACTTATCGCATGAGCTGTAAACGACTTCCCTATTAGATCAGGTAGGCTTATTGATCTTACTCTTTATGGTCTTAATAACCGCAGAAAGTGCAAAATCTATCAAGGAAAGTGCCAGTTGAAATTCTGAAGTTTGTGATAAAACCTGCACTACTTCTAAACAAATTGCCAGTCAAAATTCAATGTCATGCTAGCTGAAATTTATTTTTACTTCAATACCTGATTTACTTAAACATGGTTGAAGTTCTTCTATTAAAGTGATTTGTTGGTCATCTAATTTTGTTTGAGTTTGCAGACTTCTGTTGGCTCCTCCACTGATCCAGAACTATGGCTGGGAGTCTGTATTTTACCTGTTTGGCTTTCTAGGCATAGCTTGGTAAGTTGGCCTCCCTTCTTACAAAAAAATTAAGTAGATCACTCTACACCCCCTAAATCTTGAAAACTAATTTTTAAGTGCCATCTATTTGTTGTTGTCACCCCCATATTTTTGAGACACCACTTACAGAATATTGCTATTCTTAGTTGAAGTATTTCTTTCCTCTTTTTGTTAATCCAAAACTCCAAAGATGTTAAGATAATTTTCTTTCCTTTTAGTATGCTTTTTTGGTTCTGGTTTTCATCTTGAGCATTATTCTATTGTTTTTACTTATCCACTTAAGTGTATGCTTTGTAGTGATTCCTGTATTAGTTGTCATGCCTGTTTTACTTCTATATTTTATCTTTTAAAACTGTTTTGCTACTATGTGTTATTTGAGCCGAGGGTCTTTCAGAAATAGTCTCTCTTCCTCCATAAGGTGGGTTTAGGTTTGTGTACATTCTATTGTTCCCAGACCCCACCTCGTGGGATTACATCGGATGTGTTGTTGTTGCCGGTTTTCATCTTGAGAAGAAACTGCCTTTTGAGTTGCATTATACTTAACTGAATTATTTACACATAAGCACATATAAACCAATTCTAACTTGATGTGGTTATCTTTGCATATTTCAGGTTTTGGGGATTTCAATTGGTTAAAGAAGATCGGCCCTGGTGTTTCACAGAACCCATGTCTTGTGAGTAGAGTTCTTGTTTCCACTACCTAGTTGAAATTGTGGTAAAATCTGATCTAGTCGAGTAGTGACAATACTAACTTAAACTTCTTTTGTTTTTGTATTGCTTTTGAATGTGTTTCTAATTGCGCAAGCAATATGTTTTGCATATTTACAGGGCCACCGTCTTTTTCTAGAAATTCATCATTGGGTTCTTCATTGGGAGAGTTGGGCACCTCTCTAAAGGTATGTGTATAGAGTTGATTCGATATCTTTTGGCTGTCAGAATACAATTTATACTAGAGAGGTTGATTTAAATGTAACATTAAGTATATGCAATAATTTTTGAACCATTAACTTTTGTGATCTCCGCAGGTTCTGTGCTATTTTTTCCCATGTTCAATGGTCTAATAAAGTCGGGCTCTAATTTCTTGCAATGACTTCATTTGATTGAGAGAGAACTTAGTTTGGTTCAGGGTATTAATATTGAAGCTTTTACCAGTTGAGCCTTAATTGTAGGATGTACCATGGAAGGCGTTTTTTAGAAGCAAGGCTGTATGGGCGATGATATATACACATTTCTGTGGGAGTTGGGGCCATTATGCTTGCTTGTCTTGGCTTCCTACTTATTTCAGGTAAATGTTGCCATGATTGAGCTTAGTATTACGAGACTTTTCTTTGTAATGTTTCATTTTTCTTGTTTGTGACGCTAATGCCATGGTTCATAAATGTTGTTTTTTGAGAATGTATGGACTTATTGAATGAAAATTGTAATATATGGCTTTAAATTGGATAGCTGCAGATTGCAACTCAATTGGTCTTGTCTATCAGCTTCGAAGTCCAATTAAAATTACCTGCTTAGAAAGCTTATAAAGAACAAAGCCGAAAGAGAAATACTGGAAGTAGGGGAAGTAAACCTTGACTTTTTAGTACTTGATTCTAACTCTAACAACAGTGTGAGATTGCATTATGGAAAAGTATTCAGCGTATTCAGACATTTTTCTTTTCGAAGATGTTTTCTCCATTTTGTTATGAAGGCTGCTCAGTGTTGGTTCAAGTAAAAGTGAAAGTAGATATCTCCATTTATCATAGATAATTAGCTATGATGATAAGTTACTTCCTCTGCATATAGAGATAAAGTAGCAGGAAAAGGAATTCAACTATTTACAACAATCCATATTATTTTTTGCTAAGTCTATACCCAATATACTTCTTGTGTGAGTTGTGAGAAAAAGATATGCACTGTAGTGGAATCTGGATTTGATAAAATAGGAATAAATGTTATTAGCAAGAAAAACACTTGCCTATGAATCAATAATATTTCTGAAATTATGGGTTCAACATGTAATTTTTTTTGAAATTTTAGTAATTTTTACGTGTACATCTATATCCGTTGAAAATAGTGGGTTTGGTCTATGTTATCATGCTCCATTCAACATGGCACAGCCATGGACCTGTGGTCCTACTTGTAGTTGTTAAATTACTTTAACTGATCTCCTATAGTCAAACATAAATATCTGCTGCATTTTACATTTTTCAGTTAAATGAAATATTTTTTATTTTGTAAAGCTTGATTTTCCCTTTTGCATCCCCTGCAGTGAGGAGCTGAACCTTAATCTGACAGAAGCGGCATGGGTAAGTCTACTGTATCTTCGCGTCCCATGTCTAGTTTGCTCTCCTCATATTCACGTGTACGTCTATCTACTCTCTTTTGTCAATTTGTTTCCTGTAACAATGCCTCGGCTGACATTATGTCTTCTTGATGCACTTTTAAAGAAACATCTTACTTCATCAAGAAAACGAAAATTTAACATGAAATAATTATCTTATGTATTTTCCTACAGAAATTACCAATTACTTTTAGCAAGTTCCTGCCAAATCTAATCAATGTTAGACTTGATTTGTCAAGACTGTTTATGCAACTAAGGAATATCCTCACAATATTTTAACTTAAATTTCAGGTCTCAATTGGCCCTCCATTAGCTTCAATTTTTGTTACCAGCATTGCATCACAATTTGCTGATAGTTTGATTTCCAAAGGGGTTGATACATCACTGGTACTTAAAACGTCTCCTTATTTTCTCTATTCCCGGAATGTTATTTTTTCTGCTCTAACCTTAGTTTTTCATGTCTCTTTATATCGCTCATAATATAAAAGAGGATTGGAGAACATATTTGGATCATATCTTCTATACATTTTTTATAACCCTTCAAACAAGAGTAGATAATGTTCGACTCCATATCTAGAAGTAATGCTTGAAACACGTGGGATCTTCTTGATTGTACTAGAGAAAATTGCATTTCATGTAATTGGAAGTCTTGCTCTTTATGTTGATTGCATGTTCCATCTTCCCCAGACCCCTTGCACTGCGTATGTTGATGTAGTTTTTCTAAACTTTTATTTCAAGGAAGCTGCATGTCTTAGGATGAAAATAATGATGGTCGGAAGAATGTTTCAAAGTCCTTCATGAACTTTGTGGTTGTCATCACTTCCTTCATAAATCCATTTGAGCATGTGATGAACTTTAAAAGATCTTTTAACAAATTTTCCATGGGATTGAGTTCGTTGTAAGTGATTGAAAGCTTCCATATTCAAGATAGCCCACACCCTCACTCTTGATATCAATGTTGCTATCTCAATTTGCATCATCGTGTGACCTATAGATCACGGGTTTGAGCCAGGCAATCAACCATTGATACTTGCATCAGGATAGATTGCCTACATGTTCTGTAGCCCTTCCCCTGACCCTGCATGAACAGGGAATGTTTCGTTCATCGGGCTATCCTTTATATGGAGGCATATCAACTGAATTTGTTAGATTGATCTCCTTTCAAAGTTTAATTCTTTTTATCACGTTTCACTTGCCATTGTTTCTTATAACTTGTAATATACTAATATCACAATGGCGATTTACAAGACTTGACAAGAATGACACTCACTCATTGTAACTCATCTGAACTGACAGGTTAGAAAAATTTGTCAAACAATAGCCTTTTTATCGCCTGCTACCTGTATGACTCTTTCTTCGTTGGACTTGGGTTTGCCTCCGTGGGAAGTAGTAGCAATCCTCACTGGTGGTTTAGCCCTATCAAGTTTTGCTTTATCAGGTACTCTTATTAAATTGCTTTGGTTGTCAATAGTTTTGAATTAATAACTATTAAAGATGCACTTCTTCCCCATCTGCTGATAGTAATTAATCTTGTTGAATTTTTCATTGTTGCAGGCCTATATTGCACCCATCAAGACATTTCACCTGAATATGCAAGCATTCTTCTGGTATGTAAACACAGCAAGGCTCTATTCATTTTATATGCTGCTGCTATCCATGTTTTTTCTCAAAAATTCAACACCTAAAAAATGAAAGTTCTGTGCTGCCAAATATCTCTAAAATTTTTTGCATGGAAACAAGTAAAGTCGGACACTACTAAAAAACCACTATTTTCCCAGTGAAAAATATTCAGTGGCTAGTCTCACGGATATTTTGATTGAATTGGCGAGAAAAGAAAAAATAGGAAGCTCCCTACAACTTCAGTGAGAATCTCTTCCTCACCATGCATTTTCCCAGTGAGAAATGAGTGGGAAAATCATATTCTATAGCACAAATTTCCCACTTATTTACAGTGGGAAAAAACTATTGTTTCTAGTTGTAAGATTCTACCCTGCCATTGAATTCGGAGTTTGTTAATAAGGTGTTGATTAGCTTGCGTCGATGAGTTCACTATAATTGGTTTACTGCTGTCATCATCATGCATAAATATGACATTGATTTTGTTACCTCTTTCTTGGATCTACTCCCGTTGTGCACAAACAATGACAACAACAACAAACATACACTGTGTACTCCCACAAGTGGTGTCTAGGGAGATAGTGTGTGCGTAGTCTTACCCTACCTTGTGAAGGTAGAGAGGTTGTTTCTGATCGACCCTCGGCTCAAGTCAAGCATAGTAAAATCAGTCGAGAAGTAGATATGATAGTGAAAAGAAAAGAACGACAATAGTAAAATTGAAGAATATGATAGTAGGAGGGTACTATAATTATACTGATGCACAAAATCCTTACAATATACTATAAACTTCTTACATGTAGTCTTATACTGGTCTTTTTCCCTTGAAACTGTTCTTAGCCACTGAAGACGATGGCCTTCTGGTAAGGGTACTTAAGACAGATGATCCAAGTGTAGAATATTAATCTGATGTCTTTTGTTCAAATTCAAGTCTAGAATATCTTCGTTCCCGCGTTGAGAAACTGTACATGCAGGGCATTACCAACACTGTTGGAGCAGTTCCTGGAATTGTAGGCATCGCTCTGACTGGCTATCTTCTTGATTCAACTCACTCATGGAGTGTAAGCTGTGTCACACTCCTCCATAATACCTTCATCTACCTTGTGCACCTGAAGATCAGTTCATAATTAACTTTGACAACTTGTTTTTGTGCAGATTTCGTTGTTTGCACCATCGATTTTCTTCTACCTCACTGGAACAATCGTGTGGCTGACATTTGCAAGCAGTAAGCCACAGAGCTTCTCAGAGGGAGATTGACCTTATTATTCAACGTCGAGTCAATCAGCAAGCATACATATATACTAACAGTTTTCAGCACAGAACATTTTGTGTACTAACCCAAAGTTTCCTTTTTTTCTATGTATAATAATCAGGACTGATAGGACTTTTGCAACTGTAGTGAAGAGTTCCCTACAATATGTAATGCATTTTTTGTTTGATAAGTTACATTATGTAACTTGTTCAGATTGTAGTTATGATATACTCAGCAGATGTATATTGAAGATCTTTATTAGTTGTGGTTTCATCCATATATTCATCAGTAGCTTTTCAGAGTACTTTTTAGCACTTTTTTTTGTTAATTTCCAATCCGGTGTTTGACACTCACATTGGGGTCTAACTAATCCAAAGAAAAAATTAATGCAATGAGTCATAATGCATTGTATTTTATTATTTTTAATCTTTTTTGTTAAGATTTACTGTTTAGAGGAAGATAAAAGTAGAATAGATATGCATGTAATATACATGGTCAGTAGCAAGAATAAAATGCTTATATTTTCTCTTAGAGAAAAAAATAGTACATGTATCCTCTTTACATATTCTGTGTATATCTTATTGGTTCAATAATCAAATGGAACCCCTTTTGGCTCCATGCACCACTTAAATCATCAAAATGGAACCTTTTTTTGGCTCCATACATAACACAAACTCAACTACAGGCAGGCAAAAGTACATATGGTATGTGTACAAATACAATAGAGAATGGCGCGATCGTTATCGCCTCTGTTGAATTGACAAATATAGGCTCCAATGTAGGTATATTCCCAGATGAATCTACAATTAGTGCATTTCCATTTAGCAGCATTGTCTGGCTTTGTAAATTTCCATCTTTTGCTGTTAAATGGTATTCTTCTCTTGTGTTTGCTGCTATTTTGCTACTTTTAGGCAGTTTAAGTGAACTCTTTCTGTGGTTATGATGATGTCTGTGCTTTCGTCTGTGTAACATCGTACCGTTAAAATCAACTCTGGCATGAATGGTGGTGTTGCCATCAAGGTTGATCAACAGTAATGTGATACCTTGCTGCAAATGGAAGTTGCTGTTTTCAGGACAAATGTACAATATAGGCTATGCAGATAAAGAATTTGTTTGTTTCAACTTACAGATTGCTTCGCGCAATGAGCATATGCACGTATCTTCTTTGTCCCTGAGAAACTTGTAGATAAAACGTTCCTTCCCATTAATTGGTGCCAGAGAAGCGCGCTGCAGGAAGGAAACCAGTAAGGAAACTTGCATTCCTTAAAACAATAACTGAAGATGACACAACATATTCGTATCTTCTCACGCCATGTACTCCCTCCATTTCAATTTGTTTCTCTGGTTTTGACTGGGAATGGAATTTAAGGAGTTGCCAAAAAAAGAAAAGAGACACTCTTTGCGAAATGGACTAAAAAGGAAAGTAAGACAAACACATTGAAATGAAGAGAGTAATAAATAAGAGTCACTCCATCTGCTCCATTGTATATGAAGCTTTTTCCTTTTTAGTCAAGGGTAGCTATTTATGACACCACGCAATTTGTGTGAGACCAGATGTCCATACACTATGCATGGGATTAGCCACTTCAGTGGAATCTTTTGTCCTGATTGGACGAAAAACTACCAAACGTCTTGTATTCCCTCGCACTTGGCGCTATTGCAGTTTTTATTTGTGAGAAGAAAGAAGACTATGCCTCCACCATATGAATGCTAAGTAATAACAACATAGCACTTTGAATCCAATTTGAGAGTTTTTCTATGTTTTTATTTTTCCAAAACATTAGATTCTATAACGAGAGAGTAGTATGAGATAAGGGGCATTTTGGATTTTCTCTTATCTATCGGGAACTCCAACACGAATAACGAGTACTACTATACCTGTAGTAATCTGGATTTGGTACAAAGGTAGTTGTATTGAGTAAACCGTAGTTTCCACCAATCAGTGTCTGTCGACAGTATGTCTTGGTATCATAGGCAGCTGACATCCCAAGCTGATCCAAATACCTATAATTATTTCCAAACTCAACATATTCAGGATACTGTTATATACAAACAACAGAGTTGAACATTATATTTGAGCTTTATTACCAGAAGCTAAAAGCAAAGGCATTTGTGACATGGTTGCGGCCGCTGTTGTAAGCTCCTCCAGCCTCACCAACCCAAGCAACCACTGAACTCCCAGAGGTCTTGAGGATATTCTGAAGTTTGTTAAATGTATCAGCTTCTCCATCGAGATAAGATGGATCGAGGATTTTTTCAAGAAGGTGTTCATCTCTTCCTAAGAATCAAAAGCAAAATCCCATGTAACATTGTTGATATGATGTTAAGATTACAGGACTAGATCATATTCAGGTTTTTCTGTAACATACCTGGACCGAGGTTATATATGTGGTGAGTAGCCACATCAAATGATTTCCCAGCTTTGTTTATTAATTCCCTGAACCAGCCATCATCAAAGAAACCTCCCGGTGCCAGGACCAACGGTTTAGATTCAACATTCTTGTAAGCATCTTGCACTATTTTGTACAAGGCAATAGTATCAGATGCATATTGATCTGCTGCAACTCTTGTTCCAACTCCGCTACCACTCAATTCGTTCCCTAGGAATAAAATCAACAACATATGTTGGACAGTTCTGCTAAAGCTTTAACAATATGTTATAGTCCCTCCATACCAAGTTATGTAAAGGTATTAGATGGCACAAAGTTTTAAGAATGAAAGAAAGACTTTTGAAATTTGTGGTCTATTGGGACTAACGAAAAAAATGACAGATAAATTGGGGCGATGGAGTAGCATGGTTTTATAGACATGTTTTTGCATAAACTTCATAGTCCACTAAGATTTTGTATAAGTAGACAAAATGAAGAACATTGTAGTCCTTACCAAGTTCCCAACCATGGATATCATATCCCTTTTTGACAGTATAACGTATAAGCGATTCAGCATTGCTTGGATCCCAAGCTCCGACGGATAAGCCATCAGGGTGTACAGATCTTCCATAAAGAGCGTTTAATCCAAAAATTACACTAGCCCTGAATGGAACACAAGTTGTTGATCAAGTTTTTCATTTATGAAGATAAATGACAACGTCCAAAAAATAAAAAGACACGATTTTTTACCCAGATTTATTAAAGAACGCATTTAGTTCATCCCATCTAGACAAGGGAAGGCACCCTGGAGTGAAACCAAACATCTCTGTTGTGTTTCTAACAAATGAGACACAAGGCTGTTTGTGATCTTCAGTTTGGTATATGACTTTGTCTTGCAAAGTTCCGCCCAACCGAATCTTTAATGGTGAGAAGGCTGCAATATATTATAGTGAAGAACATTAAGGGCCTCTAGTTTGCTACAGAAACATAGAGATATGTGGAAACTCTTTTAAGTTAGAGTTGAGGTATATCATCATACCTTTTATTGCATTGAGAAAAATAACGTTGTTAAGATCCTGCACATAGAAGATATGATTAGATGGACACTACTTAGTAATGCATCACAACAACATACCCAATGTAGTCCCACAAGTGGGGTGTGGGGAGAGTAGAGTATACGCAAACCTTTGAGATAGAGAGATTGTTTCTGATAGACCCCTCTACTTAAAATAAAGTATTTTCAAGTAGTTTGAAAAAGGGAATCCAAAACGAGAGCAGTAACAACAGTGAAACAATGTGAAATGGATGGTACAAGTTGTGTTCATTGTGAATCAAGAGAACTACTTTGAGTAACGTCACATGCAAAAACCAAATTAACAACCTTTTTGTTTCTATTTTCCATTTGACATTTTGTTGTCTACTGTGAATCAAGTCATTCTTGGTTTCTTTTTCCTTTCTATTTTGGCTCTTTCTAGGAGTTGGTTCTTTTTCTTTTTGTTTTTTGAATAAATGAAATCATATCAAACAAACAACTAGAGTGGAAAAAGTAGAAAGCAGAACAAACTAACTCCAACAATTATCAACCAACTTTTTTTTTCTTTGGGTGGGGTGGGTAGTGGGTAGGGGAATCTCTTAGATCTTCAACATATTAGGTCAATTTTTCACAAGAAAAAGCTGAAACTAGCAAACAACAATACCAACTATGCCTCAATCCTCGGCATGTATGAATCGGTTATATGAATCTTCATGGATCGTGTCGTTCTATTTAAACTCATTTCACTCAATATCACGTAAAACAAAAACAAGAAGTACCAAACATTACCTATATTTACTACTGGCTTAAGCTAAAACTAGCATTAAAACAGAATAAACTCAACATCTCAAATCCACACTAAATCTTGGCTAAAAACAAAAGTGCTAAAATCCCAGAACTAAATGCAAACTTTTCCAGCTATACTCCCTCTAGCTCAAATTCAAGAAGAAACGGAAAGGGGAAACTCATGTTCATATATTCACGGGTGGCCAAGTAGAGGGCGGAGCTACAAGCCTGTCTACAGGTTTGGGTAGAACCTAGTAACAAACTCTGCATTTGTGTGCTTGAAAATTCCCTCAAGATGTATTAATAACTTATCCAGAACATAGTAAGCTGTCTTTTCTAGACTCGAGAACCCATATGCTCAAAACTTAGCTCTGCCTCTAGCAAAGATATCGACATTTTACAACCGCATGTAGTTAAAACAGTGGATTAACAACTACAACTATGGCATCAGAATTCCATTTATACATAATAAAACTGAAGCAGCGGAGCTACAAGTCTATCCACGTGTTTGGCAGAACCCAGTAACATTGGTCTAGATTCTATATTTATGTATGAAAAGTTTATCCAGAACATAATAAGCTGCCTTTTCTAGAATCAAAAAGTCATAAACTCAAAATCCCAGCTCCGCCACTAGTAAAGAGATCAACAACATTTAACAAATCATGTATTAAAACAGAGGATTAACAACTAACACTATAGTATCATAATTTAACAAAACTTACACAATAAGAGCATTTCTACACAATAAAACTGGCATACAAAAACAAACTAACATAAATGGCAAATACATTCTAGAAAACTATACCATAAGTGCATTCGTACACAATACTACAACAACAACAACATACTCAGTGTTATCCCACATTAGAGTCTAGAAGGATAGGACATAAATTGTTTCTGATAGACCCTCGGCTCAAAAAAGTGTAAACAAAACTAGCAGAAAAGGGAAAATACATTCAAGAAAACTATACCATTAGTGCATCTCTACACAATACAACAACATACTCAGCACAAGTTGTTTGCCATAGACCCTCAACTCAAAAAGAGTGTAAACAAAGCTAGCTGAAAAGGAAAATACATTCAAGAAAACTACACAATAAGTTCATTTCTACACAACAAAACTGAAAAACCAGCTAGCAGAAAAGGCAGATACATTCAACAAAATTACACCATAAGTTCATTTCTACAGAGCTAGCAGAAAAGTGAAAATGCATTCAAGAAAACCATTTTACCAGATTCAAGAAAGAAGCATGGTCCCAAGCACAAGTTCCATAATCACACTTCTCAGGTGGCCACCAATCCAAAGTAGCACAAATAAAATGCCTATCTATTCTTCCAATAGCAATTTTTCCATCTATAAACACAGTGTCTTGAGCTGCTGTTCCACTCACTCTTTCAATCTCTGAATACCCACAAATAAATCTCAAACTAAACAAACAAATCCACACCAACACTCTTTTTTGCAATAATAAAGAACCCATTTTTATCAAAACTGAAAAAAGATTAAAACTTTAGCTAAATAATATCAAGATCTATGCCTTCTTTAACATAGCTAGCAGCTCAAAATTACAAGAAAAAAATGAAATAGGTCGATATTGAACTCCTCATTGGAGGCTATTCACGAGAGTTTATAAAGGTAGAGTAAGGGTGACAGGACAAAAAAGAAAGCTTTATTCATAATCAGCCATTATGGTTCAAGATTGGATCAAGAAATTATTTTTTTAATGTAAAGTTTGGAAAAGAAGTTTAAAGATTTGGTGTGTTATGTTGTTGTTAGGAGTACCATATCCATATATCCAGTATAATTACACTTGAGAATATGTATGTAAATCTTACTTTACCTTCCGATCAGAGATAATGGTGGAGCCAAATAAGATCAAGAAGTTCATTTGAACTTATTTAGACAAAAAATATATTATTTATATATAATGAAAATTATTTTTATGTAATGTAATAAATATTAAATCTCATTTCATTTCTTTGTGCGTAAAAATAATGTCTCCGACACCAAATAGATCGATGATAGGCTAAGGGTACCAAGGAGACATTTGGCCCCGAAAATAGCGAGTAATCTCTTTTCAAGGTGAAAAATAATATTTGAAAATTGAAAGTTTTTCACGAGAGTTTTACAAGAGTTACAAAATATGAAAAAGAACTACAGAACTTACAGAAAATACAATATATACTATATATATATATATATATATACATAAAAAAAATAGCTATATTTAAATAATATAATTTTATAATTAAAAAATAAATTAATTCTTGACATTATTTAGCTCTGTCCATGTTTGTGTGCAATGTTGTATTTAGGAAACATAAAAGAAATCATTGAAAAATATCTATGAGAGAATAATGTAAAACATCAAGTTGGAAGTGGGCCATTTTTTGGGATTCTTTGCTTGAGGAAAATGAAAACAAAAAAAAGATTTATCAACTAAAAAGATAAAGTACTGTCTGTGGGACCATTGCTCTCTAACCAATGTGTCCCCCTATAAAAAAAATTCCATTAACTAAAGCTCCCGCTATCTACAAGGTCTGGAGATAGACCTGATCATAAGGATTAATTATATGAAATTTTACCTTGCATCTTGGTCACATGACAGTAATTTTATTAGTTATTTCAAACTCAAACTCTAATCAATATGTCTATTGGGTAAAAATACTTTAATTGTATTTTTTAAAAATAAGTAATGTAATTTGGTGTTACGGAGAAAGAGTATTTTAAAACTTTTGTGAGATAGGTTTCTCTTTTCATGAAAGAAAAACTAGTGGGAAAGTGGTGGGGTAATTTGTTTGCGAGTTTGTTCATATTGTTGATTTTAATTCATGATAAATTTTTGTAAAAATATATTATTATTTATACAGTATTTTGTTTAGTGTTGTCATTTCTTTTATTTTTATTATATATTTTTGAATTGAATGAAAATAATATTTTTACAATATAAAAATAGGGATGAAATTTGTGTACACTCTATCATCTTTAGACTTCACTTATAGAATTTTAATACATATATATATGTATATATATTGTTATTATATTTTATTTAGTATGATAATAATATGAAATGGGCTCAAATGAAGAAATCGAAACTTATGTGATAATTCATTTCGACTTGTTTAGAAATTGAAGCATAGTAATTATTGTTATTGTGTGAAGGGGATGGTTGTATAGCCTTTTCTTATTAAAGAATGATGATTATGAAAGTGGTAAGGTATTGATTCAATAGAACTCGAATTAGAATTTAGAAAGCAATAATTTTTAAAAAATAATTATCTTGCTTTGATTAGTTTTGCGCGTATTTTATGTTATTATTTATTAGCATCAGTATCGAGTAATTCTGTTAAAAGTAACGTCTTAAATCATGAATGAATTTGTTCAACTTTTTTTCCAAGCACATATCATGAGATGTTTGAGAACATGGTAGGGTGACTAGATTTAGAGTTGGACATGTGTAATGTTTGAAAAATTGTATGATTATCATAATTAAAATTTGAAGTTTATATGATTATATCATGATTTTAACTTTTAAATTAATCTATTTATGTCTAATAATTGAATTTGTAATCATCCGAAATTTATATATATTCAGTAGATTTTTTAGTATGTTAGGAGGTGCGAGAGGTTGGATTTAGGAGTTACGTGGAGGATTAGAGGTAGATCGAAGAAGTACTGGGGGGGGGGGGGGGGAAAGGTGATCAGACAAGATATGGCGAAACTTCATCTCACCGAGGACATGACCTTAGATAGAACGAAATGAAGGTCGCGAATTAGAGTAGCAGATTAATAGGTTAGTAGGGTTAGGTTGATCTCTAGCCTTGGGGTATAGTAAAGTGGTAGGAGTAGTCGTGTTTTTATATCCTGTATTGTCATATATATGTTGATTTTTATTGTATTTACACACTATCATGTGTTTGTCGTCATTAGTTGCTCTTCATGTTTCCTTCTCCTTTCCTTTTTTTCTTTATCTAGTTTATTCTGCTTATGGACTTTTGAGACGAGGGTTCTCATAAAACAATCTCTCTACCTTGTGTGGTAATGGCAAGATTTGCGTACATTCTACCCTCCCCAGACCCCACTTGTGAGATTCCACTGAGTATGTTGTTGTACCATTAAACATGTGAGTTATACTTCAGATATGTTATTATCTACACAGTGCAGATCAAAATTAATTGAATCAACAATAAACAATACAAATATTAAACGATTAATATATATATATTTCAAACTTACTTACCGATTCTCAAAAAAAAAAAAATATATATATATATATATATATATATTTCAAACTTCGAAGATCAAAAAATCATACTATATATTTCAACCACAAGATTCGAAAGACGCCTTTATTTTTTTAAACTCCATATCAAATTTAAATTATATATATATATATATATATATATATTAAACTCTTTAATTAAAATCTTTTACACTATCTATCTGTCACAAAAATCCAAATTCTACTAGGGAAGAAGTGAAATGGTGGAGGGGTTTGGTGAACAATTGATTTTGAAGTTTGAACTAAATAAATCTTAGACATAATTATTTTTTTTAAAAAATATTAAATAATTTTATTAAAAATATTTTTTTTTTTTAAATTGTTGAAATTTTTTCTGGTTCAGGTGAATTTGGTAATAGCCAAAAAGGCCATTTCAAGACAGGTATAACTAACTAACAATTTAAATGACATAATTAATTACTTGACCAAACACATAATTGCATCTTTAACTTATTTCTAAATTTTATTTGATATTCCAACTCAATTTTTATTTTATTTTATTTTTTAATTTTATTTTTAGTGTATTATTTGAATGCAAAATAGATTAATGAAATTATTCACTTTTAAAAATGTGTGAGGAACATTTTTTAAAATTAATCGCAACTAAATAACAGTAATTACTAAATAGTCTAAAATTTTCAAAGTGAATTTACGAAAATATTTTTTTTTATGAAAAAAAATTATTTGTTTTCAAAATGACCTAACCAGATTTTTTTTATCAATTGAATATAACTAATTAATAATGAAATATATTTTAAAAACTTTCCTTTTAATCAACTCAATGAATTTTTGATACCTTTACCTAACAATATTAATTTTTGAATTTTTAAAAACAAATAGTAGCTAGTGATTGGACCTAATTATATTCTCTTGAAATTTTGCAAATTTTTTATGATCCTATTTTTTTAATTGTTGTTTTCTCACTTATTCCAATGTTTGGTTATTTTTTTTATTAATTTAATTGGAAAATCAAATTCCTTTCTTTGAATTTAGGTTTACAGAGATTAAAAAATGGACATTAATAATTTAAGTTTAATATATTGCTGATTAGTTTCAACATTTACCAATTTAATATAAACTACCCTAAAAAAATTATGTGGCCAAAAATTCATTAACATTAAAATAAAAAATGTTTAAAGGTCAATTATTTTATTTATATAAAATATATTATTATTTTTGTGGATAAATTTATAAAAATGAAAAAATATCAGATAAATTGAGATGTCAGATATCTTTGTTAGGCTAAATTTGAAGAAAAAGTTTTTAAAAAATAGGATAAATAAAGCATAAAAAATAGTCCAAGTGTACAAGTATTTTGTATTCACGCAAGATCTGAAAAAAGATCAAATTCTATTAAGTATGATATAGATAGTTTACTTTAATACAGTTATTCAAATAATTGTTTTCACTGTTTCAAATTCGTAATTGATCACGTAGAGATAACTTTATCGTTAGTCCAAGGTTTTTCTTTTAGAAGAAAGAGGAATAATTGCTCCCTTGGTTCACTATTACTCGTCATATTTTGCTTTACGAGAGTCAATTTGACTTATCTTCAGAGCTCCATAAAATTAAATTAATTTAATATTTAAAATTTAATTTTTTAAAAATTATATATATAAAAATATTATAATTGAATTGCAATACTTCTCAGATTAGTATTATAAACAATACATCTTAAAATGTTGATCATCTGATTCTTTGAAAGTAAAATATAACAAATAAAAATCAACGAGAACAATAATAATTACAAAAAAATACCAAAAGTGATGTTTCATACTTGTAGTTTACTCAATATATGATTGAGTATGAAATAAGAATATGAAAGTATAATTAATATCTTTCTCCTAACTACAGAAGGGGAGTCACGATTAGAAGTTTGGGGGTTTAACAAAAGAAAAAAATATTATAAAATATATTTTTCTGATATAAAAACAGAGTCTACAAAAAAACTATTAGGTTCATCTAAATTTTCGAACCCCCACTTAGCTCCGCCTCTACTGCTAAGATGCATTATTTAATTATTATTATTATATTTTATTTTATTTTATTTTATTTTTTATTTTATTTTTTTGTAGCAAACTTAACAACCACCCTATCTTGATATTCATGATAAAATTAGTTGAATCTTCCCCAAAAAGTAACTACTAAAAACCAACTCCATAGTACTTTATTTCTTGAGGACCACAATATATATTTTTTATTAGGCCAATTAATATCATTGAAAATTGTGTTTGTGTTTTGACCAATGTCACATGTCTTATTAAATTTTCTTTTGAAGTAACTTATAATATAATCTTGTTATTTGATTAAAAATATAACCAATAATAATGTTTTTTTTTCCTAAATTTTTTTACTAGGCTCAATAAAGTTTTTCCATTGGGAATTAATTAAAAAAAATGTGTTGTAAAATATAATTTATTTATTTATCAAATTGGTCCACTTGAAAATGCATGGTAAAAAACAGATTCTCATTAAATAAAATATTTTTTAAAATAGCCACTAAATATTTTCGAGTAAAAAATTTCAAATGATAAAATAGTAATTTTTAGTAGTGATGGAGGGTTAATTTCTCAAGTATGATCACTTAAGTATAACAACAACAACATACCCAGTGAAATCGCACAAGTGGGGTCTGGGGAGGGTAAAACGTATGCAAACCTTACCACTACCCCAGAGGTAGAGAGACTGTTTCCTGGGAACCCTCGTCTCAAAAACCCATAAGCAGAATAACGAGATATGAGAAAAAAGGGAAAGGAAAAAAAAAGGAGATTTTTGAAAGTCATTTTTTTTTCTTGATTTCAATTTTTTCAATAAAATATAATTTTTTCCTCTATTCCATTTTATATGGCACTCTTTCCTTTTTGTCTGTCATTAAAAGAATGACAGCTTACGCTAATTAAAAATAATTTAACTTTAAAATTTCTCTTTTACTCTTAATGAAATGATTTTCAGCTACACAAATATTTAAGAATTGTTTTAGACCATAAGTTTTAACAATCTTTATTTTTTTTAAATACCATGCTAAATCAAAGAGTGTCACATAAAATAAGACGGATAATAAAGGGGATGTCATGACTTCATCTTTTTGGTCAAAATTGTACTTATATCATTAACTTTATTCTTATTTGTTCACCTCCATATATGTTTGTGTGTGCATGCAAATATTTGTCTGTTATAATTAGTTCACTAATTTTATTACAAAGTGTTTAACTTATATACATTACTAATCTAAAAGAAAAAAAGAATGAAGATTTTTTAAAAAGAGCAAATATTTAAAATATAATAAGGTAAAAAATAGCTAAAATAGTTACAATTTGTTAAAATTACGATTTATAGCTACATCTTATAGGAGAAAGGCGAGCGAGATCGAGAGGGAAGAGAGAGGTGAGCGAGAGTCGAGAGAGACAAATTGTATGTGTATATTCATCAAATTGCACGTATGTGTATATCTGTCAAATAATTGTATATGTGTAAATGATATACATATATATTTGTATGTCTGGCAAGCAAGATTGGGAGAGGGAGGAGAAAGGCGAGCAAGAGAGGGTAGAGAGGTGAATTGTATATGTATATCTGTTGAATTGAATATCTATATCTGTCAAATAATTGTATATATCCAACTGATATACATATGCATTTGTATATCTGGAAAGAAATTGCAGAGATAGAGGAGATAAGTGAGAGAGAGAGGAAGAGAGGAGAGAGAAAATAACAATAAAATTCTAACTATAGTTATAAATTGTAATTTTTTCAAACTATAACGGTATAATATAAATAAATATCAAATATTTGCCTAATAACGTAATCTATCCAAATAAGAAATACTTTGTGAAGTTATCTAAAAGGATCTATATTTCTAATAAATAATATAATTATTATTTTTATATCGTCAGTGTATATAAGATAAACTCGACCAGAAATTAAAGAGCAAGTGGAAAGTCTCCATAATATGGTTTTTCCTTCTTTTTAAATGCTTCAAGAGATAAAACATTAAGAAAGACAAATTGGGTGTTTCAATTATGAACTTTTTCCTTTTTGGTTTATTAGGCAATTAATAAGTAGTAGGTTGCTTATTGACTTTATTGTCAATTTGGATTTGTTAGTATATTTAAATTTATTTGTTGCACCTACTTTGTCTTTCTTGTTGTTTAACTTTTGCTTACACATTCATCCTTGATAAAACGGATTTGGATTTCTGAATTAATATATCATAAATAAAGAGTAATTGAGCGTATAAAGTATTTCACGTTAGTAGGATTTTAGGAAGGATTGCGTACTTTGAATATGATTTTGGAGAGTCTAGCATAATGCTAAGTATTATTGACTGATTTTACAGCTTGAATCTGTGATACAACGATAACTTTATCATTATTCTAGGACTCCATATCGTACGAGAAATCGGTGGATTTTAAAGTAGTTGGATTCATGTTGAGCATAATTTTGAATCAATATTTCGTTTGAGTTCACATTATTTGCTTTACATGCAATTTGCAGAAATGTTAGTTAAATTTCAGTTAGTTATGAATGAAAATTGTTAAACATTTCTAGGAAAAGGAGAATATTGAATTTTTTTCTTTCTTTTTATTTTTGGGATGTCCTACAAATTAAAAAAAATAAAAAAATGAAACGAAAAATCGATTAACTCGAAGAATTGTTTAACAACAATATAGGATCTTATTTTTCTTGTTAATTACATATAAGAAATAAACGGCGAAAAACTACTTCCTTGTCAAAATCTTCAATTCTTCATGAGGCGAAGGCCCAATAGATTATTGCAAGGACTCGAGTACGATAGGCCCAAACCTCAAATTTGGGCCTATTCTCTAATGAGCCCATTCTCAATCTCCTTTATTTCCAAATGAAAATGAGTACGCGAATGGTTGATGTGGAGGTGGCGATGAAGGTGGAGTTGAAGTTAACGGGAGTGGATCTAGAAACGAAAATGGTTGAGGTGGAGACGGAGGAGACGGTGGTTGTTGTTCAGTTGGAGCCTGATCCGGACCCTGACCCTGATTCTGACTCTGACCCTGTGTGATACAAAGATTTTTTAGTGTGAGAGGAAAAAACGGGCTTATAGGAAAAATCTTGGGCCAACAATTATCTTCAATATCTATAACAACTTTGCAACATTGAGGCCCAATAGAGTTAAATGGATATTTGAACAAAGACCCAAATATTTCTTGGACACAATTTGGAGTATTTTTAAGAGTTGCTAAACACTTATCAGCCTCAGGCCCATTTAAACTCCAAAAAAATGGTCTACCATTATTCAGCCCAGATGAGAAGCCCGGCCCGGAACCTTGGTTGCCCAAACCAAATGAAAAGGCCCGGCCCGAACCAAATGAGAAGGCCCGCCCATTACCTTGGACGCCTACGCCGGACACGCCAACGATTACATGCCTGAAGCTAGGTTCAATCGCGATTAATAAACATAAAACGAATACGATTTTCATGTTTACGAGAGAAATTAGAGACATTTTTTTTTCTTTGGGAGGAATATTTTTATCCTTGGAACTAGTTATTTTAGGTTTATTTCTCCTTTTAACATGTCAAAATTAAACTTTTCATTAATTGCCTAGCTTTTAAGATTATAAGTTATGTAATGACATTTTTAAATGTTCTAATTAATTAAGTATTTTTAACTGTTATCTAATTAAGTGAAACAGCCCAATACATTTGTTTAATTCACTTTTATTACTAATGTGATTATTTGACTTATTTAAATATTTTTCTAACAAAGATTAATTTAACATTGTACAATGTTATACTAATTTGTTCTCAATCGTTTATTAAATAGTTAAATTAATCATATAAAATATTATTTTATTTAATCATACATATCAACCTCAGCGGAAGAGGCTTGAAGTTTTACAGCTTATTAAGGCTAATTTACGTGATTAAAGAATGTGACATATTTTAAGTGATTAGTTTATTTACGTAATGAGCACTTGAAAACACACGCAAAAGGGTTAAAAAAAAATCAAAAGTGCCTAATAAAATAATATAGATATTTTATCATGTATTCAGATATTCAATTAAAATAAATTGTAGTTTAAATGTCTAATTAAAATTTATCGATAAATTTCAGAAATTAAAATAACATTATTAGAAAAATATTGGGGAAGCGATGTCATTTTAGATAAGGTTCATACATCTTGCTTAAAGTCTCTTTTTTTAAAAAGAAAAATTAAATTATTATTATTTTCGACTTTATGAGTTTGATTTTGAAATTTATTCCGATTTTTTAGTGCTCTCTTCAATTCCTTTTTGTTTTTTAATATAATTAAGCATTTTTACGACACATTTAAATTAAACTTGCTACATATCCTGAGTTTATTTAATAGTAAAGAGAGTTTATTGCATAAGCAGTTTTTACGTTTAAACTTTGTATTTTCTTGATTTTTTTGGACAAAAGAACCTGCAATCGCTATTTTTAGATGTGTACAAGGTAAAGTTCATTCTGCTATATTAGTTCATAAATCACACAAGAGAGTTAAGCCCAGGGGCCAAAGTTGCAAATTTGAGAGGTAAAGATCTTTCATTTGGGAGATCACTTACTTAACCAACTCGATCATCCTTACGTTTTGTATCTTTAATGTGTTAATTATTGTATATTTTTTTTAAATTTATTGTTCACCTAAGCAGATTATTTTGTATCCAAGTTAATTTTGTATCTATCACTTTTCAATTTTAAAAGTCTTCAATTTTATTTTAAAAAGGAAATTATGTGAAGCTCCAAATAATTAACTAGCATTATATAATTGATGACAAATGATAGCTAATTTTCATAATACATTTTTTCAACAACACATCCTCATACAAATCCCACAATAATCAAGCAGAAAATATTATGAAGATAAATTAACATAACTTGACTCAAAACAGTAATAAAAACTACGTCTAAATTCTAAAAAAGTTGAGATCGACCGTACAGACTATCACTGTTCATGATACTATAAGCCAAACATGACAAAACACAAGAGACTATTAAGGCAATTGATTGGAACTAGGTATAAATAGTTGAGAACGAGTAGGCAGGGTACGATAAAACCTATGAGATGACATATAATTGTTTTTGAGAGGGGCATTTTTCAAGAGACCAAATGGGTTGCCTACAAAGGGATTATTAGTTTTAAAAAGTTTCCCGTTATATTTTCCAAAACACAAATCCTTAACAAATTTAGGAATAAACGCGTCTAGTGGATTAACCCCCTGAAAATTACATTTACTTGAAACATCATTGATAGCCTTGCAACATTTATCACCAATGATACCAATGTTCATTGAACTATCACCTCCCAGAATTGCAGAGATCTTATAACCACACACCATCATTTCTTCCATTGCCATCCAACATGGTGGCATCGAGTAAAATTCAGACAAGTCAGTAGACGGAGCATGCCATGAAAGCCCCCTCAAGATCAACATCGAAAGAGTTGATATCAAAATCAAAATCAAAACTGAACTTCGAAATGAAGATAACAATAGAGCCATTTTTTTTTATGTATGTAAGTAAAATCGTCTGGTGAGAAGAGAGATTGATAATGTATAACTTAGATTATGAAGTTGTGATCAACATTCTCCTTAAATAGGAGTTTATAAACTTAGGTGTAATAATTAATAAATTCTAGTTATGAAATTTATGTACTAGAAGATGAACATAAATTAATTATCAATTGTTTTTACATGTCACATTTTTTATGTTGTGACATAATATAAATTTAGTTTTACAAGACACATGACTATTATTATGACATCTTATAAATATAATGACAAAAGTTTTTGAATTTCAGTCAAATTTTGAAAAAAAACAAGACTAGTCAAATTGGACTCATTCACACTTACATTACATTAAACCATATGAATTAATTATCATTAAATATAAATTACCTTTTTTTCATTCATAATTTACTCTTTTTTTTAAAAGATTTAAATTGATCTTTGACCAAAGAAACTCACTCACACTTACATTACATTGAAGTATATGAATTAATTATCATTAAATATAAAGGAAAATTTCATATATATATATATTGAGAGAGATCAATATTGATAGTGTTGAAGTGCTGACACAGGCCCGCACCTCCTAATATATATATAAAGACTAAGCAATTTACAATAAATATAACTTATATTTTATTTATATAAAAATAATCCAAATCAGCGAAATTATACATGACTATATAATATAGTTTGTCAAAAGTTATAGAAAGTATACACTAATATATAATATATATTACTTATACCTGAGTTATACACTAAGTATGCATTATGATACACTGACTATACATGTAACATGCCTATAAAACGAAAGTTTTTTTTTTGTAATTATTTTGAATGAAGTGTCCGTCAATGTAATTATCCCTAAATATAAATTACTTTTTTCATTCATACTTGATGTGGCACTTTCTTTTAAGATTTAAATTTATCTTTGACCAAAGAGGTTAATTCACACTTAAATTAGATTGAATTATACTCCTATGAATTTATTATCATTAAATAAAAATTACTGTTTTATATTATAGGAGTAAAGTAATCTATATGACATTTTTTTCTTTTTAATATTTAAATTATGTGAGTTACTGAGCTTTGACCAACAATTAAAAAAAATAAATATGTATTTCATCATATATTTTTTTTAATCAATTTGAAAAATATATCTGTGTGATCTCACAAGTGAGATTTATAGAAGGTGATATGTACGAAGTCTTATTCTTACGAGTCTGAATCCAAAAAAGTATAATTTTTTAGAGAAAAAATCAAAATGGCAAGCAAATATTTTTTGAGACCAAAAGGGCAAAGGCGCAAGGCCTGTTGCGTCTTCCCTTTAAAATTTAACGTCCGTTTATAATGTCAAAAAAAACTGCACAATAAAGGTAAGGCGCAGCATGCGCCTTGCATGTCAGAATTATCTTTTTAAAATTAAATTTTATTTTACTTAAATTGACAAACGCTCAAACAAAATAAAGAAACACGCGGTTAAGTTTATTGGAGGAGACATCAACCTACTCTTTCCCACACCTTATAAACCTACTTCTTCATATCTTTTTTTTATTATTTAAATAGTCTGACATATTGAAACTTGAAAGTTGAAAAAGTAAGGTAGGAGAATCATGCATGATGCATTATCGATTATTGGTCAAAATCAAATCAAACTAACCAATTATAATATACAATTATCGATTTGGTTGTTATTAGTTTCAATTTGATTTGTTTCGACTATTCAGTTATTAAACATACACAAAAATAAAAGCAATAATATATTCAAAACAAAGAAAAAATGACAACAATCCATTCAAAACAAAAAATAGTTAGAACGGTTGATATTATAAAACTTTCAGTCATTAAATTTACTGCAAATAAAGTTTCAAAATTCATCATTTTTGCCTAGAAGGAAGAGATCGTAACATTTCTAGTCCCATCCCACAAAAAATTATCATAGACATTCGTGTTCTCGAAATCAATAAGATAAATATTCTCATCTTGAGTATTTATGCTTTCATAAGTAGATTAAAAATAAAATTTGATAAAGACGTATATAAGATCTTTAAATTTTTTTTTTATAAATAATGTATTATAATTTGTCAGTTCTTGATTTTTTCAAACAAATTCAAATCCAAACCAAACCAAACACTATCAATTTTAAAAAAACTAAATTCCAACCCAACCCAAATAAAATCAATTTATTTAACTGATTTGGATTAATTTTTATCCAAACTATGAACACCCCTAAACAAGTATGACAAATCAACAATAATAATAAAATACATAATTTTTTTTTTTTAAAAGAAATAAATCCTAGTGGGATGTTTTATTAAATTAACATTTTCTTATCATGATACATATTGTTCATGAGAATTAGTATTTGAAGTCTTGCTAATGGAAGGACTAATAACATGATTTTCATAAACTCTTGGGCTAATGGCTTTATAAAATGTAACACCTCTAAGATAAGGTCTTTTTGGTACAATCAAATTAGTATTAAAATTCTTGTTAATGTGAGAACTAACAACATTTACAGTCGCTGAGTCAACGTTATTTTCAAAGTGATTTTCGATGAACCCTTTGCTTTTGTCATATGAAATTCCTTGTGGCAATACTCCAGGATTATCACTAAGATAAGGCCTTTTCGGAATTTTTGTAAGTTCTGATCTTACTAAGATAGCTCCACATGTTATTATCAAGAAAATTAGGGGGGAAATGGATAATTTTTGCACCATTTTGTTATACAAAAAGAGTAATGAAAATACTTATATATATATATAAATTATTAATGTACATGTATGTGAAGCATTTACTATATTTACTTAAATGAAATAAGAAGATTACTAGTCTTGTTAATTAAAACAGTTTCAGTATTGGTATTAATTAATTATGGTTCTACAATTAAGTTCCTATTATGACTATATAGTAAATAAATTAAATTAATTTGCTCAAAATTTATTTGACTTCTATATAACATATCAAATTAAAAAAACTATCGTTTTGACAATATTTGCACAAAGTTTCTCATTAGTCAATTTAAATTATATATTAGCTTAAGTTTTAAGTGGATTTGAATTTAACAAGTAAAATAAGGTGAGCGATAACCCATTCAAATTTAAAAAAAAATATCAAATCATATTATCATGAGCTAATTTATGTGTACGAAAAAAATATTGTAGATAAATAAAATTTATGATATCGCATTATAAAAGCTTCTGTATAGAAGTAAAATAACGTAACAATAATATATTTAATGTAAACTTAATAAATAAAATTTAAAAAGAATAATATATACATAATTTTTATTTCAATTTTAAATAGAGAAGTTATTTTTAATAGATCATCGATTTAAATAAAATATATAAAAAAAATATGCAAAGAAAATATAATAGCGAAAAAGTTATGTTGCAAATAATAAAAGAAAACAATAGTAGTGACAAAAAAAAATATGACAATCAAAGCAAATGAAAAATGAAATAATACTAAAATTGAAGAATGAAATCTCAAAAAAATGATAATAATGATAGTAATAGTAAAAAAATAGAGTTAGACGTTGCTCGACTTAATCTTTTATCTTAATTCTCGACCTTTATGAATTTGAAGTGGACTCTTGACTTAAATTCACATTTTTTAAAATCTTTTTTCGAGAATAAACATATTATATCGTTTAATAAAAATCAACGATTTAAGCTAAATAATTTTCGCTAATTTAGTCAGCTTAACTAGTTAGCGACTCTCTCGGATGGAAAGCAAATCGAACCCTATGAGCAAACATCTCATGTAACAAAAATATCATTATTTGACTCCACTAAAGCCTTCGATAAATCGTAAACATATCATATATTATCTTTAACAATAAACATGTTATATCATCCGATAGAAATCGTCGAGTTAAGTTAAATAATCTTCGCTAGTTTAATCAACTTAATTAGATGATGATTTTCTCGGATGGAAAGCAAATTAAACCCTATGAGCGAACATAACATATTACACAAACACCATCATTTAATTCCATTCAACTCTATGATAAATCATAAATAGATCATGTATTATCTTTAAGAATAAATATATTATCTTCCAACGTAAGCTGAATAATCCTCGCTAGTTTAGTTAGCTAGCTTATTAATAATTTCTTTTGAATGGGAAGTAAATCGAACCCTACGAGCAAGTATTTTTTGTAACACAAACACCATTACTCGACATCATCCAATTCTTCAATAAATCGTAAATATATCATGTATTATCTAATCACGTCTTTTGGGGACTTTCTTATACCTCTTCCCTGCGTCTGCGTGAGGTAGACCAGAGAGAAATGCTGAGGAGAAAGCCGAGCAAAATTGAAGTCAAAATCGAAGACAAAGAAGAACTCGAAGAAGCTCGCAAACGCGCCGCCCTCATCGCCGCCTCTTCCTCCACTACCACCACCACCACCAGTACCGCCGCTGCCGCCACAACCGGCGCCTCCTCTCTCCTCCAACACTTCGACCGTTCCACCGTCGATCCCTCCTCCAAGAATACCCGCATCGGCCTCAATTGATGGAGGTTGAAGTGAAGCTCCGATTGCCGGATTCAGCAGCACATCAGAAGGTTCTCTCACTTTTCTCATCGCACCACAAAAGAACGCACCACCAGCGTAATACTTTCTTCGATGGAGCTGCCGGCGAGCTTAGCTCCCGCCGGGCTGTACTCCGGCTCCGATTCTACGAGAATTCGGAAAATGTGAAATGCATGGTGTGTCTCAAGGCTAAAGCTGTAATTATCGATGGTGTTAGCCGAGTGGAAGAGGATGAAGAGGAATTAGATCCGAAAATTGGATATGAATGTGTTTCTAACCCTAGAAAATTGATGGAGGTAAATTCTAGGGTTTTAAAGAGGGCAAAAGAGGAGTTTCACGTTGGGGAGGAAGGGTTTATTGGATTGGGTGGGTTTAAGAATGTGAGGAATGTGTTTGAGTGGTGTGGTGTGGAATTGGAGGTAGATGAGACTATGTATGACTTTGGGACTTGTTATGAGATTGAATGTGAAAGCTTGGAGCCAGAGAAAGTTAAAGCAATGATTGAAACATTCCTGAAGGACAATGACATTGATTACAGCTATTCAGAAGTCTCAAAGTTTGCCACTTTCCGAGCTGGAAAGTTGCCTTAGTAAGTGAATCTTGTAGTACTTGATCAATTATTCAATAGTACTGCATCTTCTATGTGTCTTTTGTGATGACATGTATTTGAATGGTGTATGTGTGCATGTGTGAAGTAATCTTGGATACACATGCTCTGATGTTATGCTTGATAAGTTGGCGAATGAAATGAAATTCGTATAGTATGCCCATGATTTGTGTTAGGACGTATTTTGTTGATTTCAATTTCCGTAATTTCTTTGGATTGGTAAAGTTATTATATTAAAGAGCAGCAAGATGAGTGTCAGTAAAGCCTCATTATAGGTTGTCGTGGCCTCTGCATCATTTGCAATTGCCATGTTACACCAATAAAACAGAAAAGAATTGAGTCTGTTCCTAATGGTTAACGCTGATAACGGAAAAGAAATGTGTCTGTAACGTAAATGTGTCTGTAACGTAGTATAACCATTCCAGGAATATGCAAGATCAAGAATGAGTCTCTTCTCTTTCTCCCCTTACAATATTTAGCAGAGTCATGCCATAGTAATGAAAATCTGTTGTCTCAAGGTAATGATTATATGAGGGAATGCCAACACAACATATTCGATGTTCACCTCATACTTCAAGAACCACCCTGTACCATCAGGTTTCATCTCGTAGACTTTGTACAAAGTTAAGTTCTGGCGATTCACTTATATTAAGTGCAAATGGCCATAAGGCTCCCCGAAGTAGACGAATCTGGTATCCTCTGAATGATCCCAGACTTCAGGAATGGGAACCTTTTCAAACTTTTCTTGTTGCACGTTGAAACGTTTGTTAACTGACATATAAATGGCGTCATTCCAGTAAAGTGACGTTTGTTAACTGAGATGCATAAAGTGAGGGCTAGAGATTAAACAACACCATTTTCGTGATACTCATTTGCAACGGACGAGTGATTTTACAGGTAAATGAAAGAGGATCTCTGTCAATAGTCCTTCATTAGAAAACACTAAATTTTCTGTAAAGGTTATGATCTTTTTGCTCTTTGGCATTTTGGATCTGTTGTAGTATTATGGAATCGAAATGGCCATTTTAAAGCAGTGTTTTTTTTTCTGCAAAAGATTGAGCTTGCCGGGAAAGTTTCCTCCATTTTTGTTATTAGATTTTAATTTAATTCCTCAAATGCAACTGAAAAGTCAATGCAATAGTTTAATACATGATAATTAAAAAATTGTGCAGTTGATTAAGCCTAGTTCATTTAAAACTTTGGTTTAGTACCTTCTCAATTATAAGGGCAAGTGTAGTGGCAATATTAGAATTGAAATAAAAAGAGGGAAAAGAACCAAAAATATTCCTGGACTATTCGGAATAGGTTAATTTAACCCTCCATTATGTTTTTGGCTCAAAAATGCCTCAATGTGGATAAGTTCAAGGGCAAATTTTGATACTTGAGCAAACATTATAGAGTGCTTGCAATTACTAGTATTGACCTCTTAGAGGTTTTGTCTGAGTGATATGGTAAAATGGTAGTAACGGGCTTGCGATGCACTTCTCAGTTGCCACATAATGGTTTTACAAAAACCTATGGAAAGTGCAGCTGTACCAAGTGTTCTGATATTTTAGTGTTCAGCATGATTTGTTTCTCCAATCATATTGGATTTCCTGCATTTTCTGTGGCGTTGTCCATGTTTTGTGAACAAAGTGAATTCTGAACACTAATCTTTGTAGATATTATATCAGGCATCAATTCATATCACTTGATTTCTTCTGGTGTTATCAATTTAGGTGACTTAACAGATATATTTCTATTACACTGCAGGTTTACCTCCTAGACGGTACCATATCTTGAAGGCTTGAAGTGTTCATTGCCTCAATATTTTGCAGTTAAGTCTTACCATCTCGCATGTGTTTGGTAAGACTTAACAGGCATGAAATAATATTTTGTGGTTTCCTAATCAATTACCCTCGTGCTGATAAGAGTTCCATTAAACCTCTCGAATATTAGTTTCTTATTTTATTTTTGGAATACTATTTTGAACATCAACATCTTCCATTTGTGGAAATGGAGTATGAAGTTTAATTTTGGACTTCATGTTTCTCACCTGTTCATTTCCTTTATTTATTTATTTTGTATTTCTTTGGGCTGCTCTTTTCCTTGAGCTGAGATCTATTGGAAACAACCTCTCTACCTCCAAGGTAGGAGTAAGGTTTGTGCACACTCTATCCTTCATAGACCCCATCCGCTGAGATTATACTCGATATGGATAAGAACGTAAAAACTACTGCAATTTACTTCTCTTTATCAGATCTTATAGTTGATTGATCATACCTTACAACATAAAAGAGAACTATATTTCTCATATGAAAAGACAAATGATCTGGTACACCTTGTTTGAATGATGGTATATCCCGTTTCATGATATATCGTATTATAAATGTATTGTGTTGATGAATACAATGATGGGATAAACTGTATTGCTTTTCGTCATTACATAATGTTTGTCACACATTGACAATTTGAAGGATAAACTAAAAGAAAATTTAAAGTTACAATTATTTTCCTCAAATCGAGGGAGCGAGCAACGACAATGGCACGAGAGGGGCTTGTGTACTTACCAACAATAGGTAGATTCAATATACTGGTAAGTGTTTGAACTGTTAAAATGCAGACACCAAGAAAATGCCTCATGAACACCATTGTCAAAATCCCAGAGCTTGTAGAATGACTTGTCCACCAAGTTGTAACGTAGTATAACCATTCCAGGAATATGCAAGATCAAGAATGAATCCTCTTCCTTATCTCCCCTCACAACATTTAGCACAGCCATGCCATAGTAATGAAAATCTGTTGTCTCAAGGAAGCCTCGAATCACACGAGGAAATGCCAGCACAACGTCTTCAACATTCACCTGGTACTTCAAGAACCACCCTGTACCATCATGTTTCATCTCGTAGACGTTGTACAAAGCTAAGTTCTGGCGATTCACTTGTATAAGGTGCAAATGGCCATAAGACTCCCCGAAGTAGATGATCCTGTGATCCTCCTCCTCTTCATGATCGCGGACTTCAGGTATGGAAACTTCTTCAAATTTCTCTTGTTCCACGTTGAAACGTTTGATACATGACGTATAAATGGCTCCATTCCAGTAAACTAATCCGTGTTTGAAATTTATATCGTCATGTCCAGGAAAAGCACCAGAAACTCTCCATTTCTTATGTTCAGATGAGTAAATCTCAATCTGGTGATTCGCGGGTTCCAGTTTAGAGATTTGGAGGGAGATAACTTTGTAATGAGGCGATCTCCGTGGATCAAAGGCTAAGCTCATCCCGATAACATCCCCTGATAATGGCCTAGGAAGTGTGATGAATTGCTGAGTAGTCGGGTTGATGATGAAGTATTTTTCGTCAAACGTGAAAGGATTGTGAAATGTGTGACAGAGTAAAAGTCCATTGCAAGATTGTGAGATCATGATTTTAGGATTGTGATGATCATGTTGTAGAAAAGGGAACTTTTGTAATGGTGTTGGAATTGGATTTTCCAGGCTAAAAGACACAAACTTGTGATAAGGGTTGGTTAAAAATGAACCATGGTACAAAAAGACGCCACTAGCAGGGCGTAAACAGGGGACTCTGAGGTGCGTAAAGTGAGGGCTAGAGATTAAAGAAAGCCATTTTCGCGATACACATTTGAATTGGATGAGTGATTTTACAGGTAAACGAAGGAGGATCTCTGTCAATAGTGCTTCATTGGAAAACACTACATTTGCAGAAAATGTAATGATCTTCTTTTTGCTCTTTGGCATTTTGTATCTGTACGCAGTGCAAATTTCACAAGTGAAGTCTGGAAAGAGTTTGAATATAATACAGATCTTACCTCTACCTTTACAGACAGAGTGATTGTTTACGATGGACTTGTATCTGGTGTAACAACAACATACTCGGTGGAATCTCACAAGTGAGGTCTGAGGAAAGTAAAATTTACGCAGACCTTACCACTACCTCATAGAGATACAAAGATTGTTTTCGAAAAACGACTTGTATCTGGTGTAGAATTGTGGAATTTGAAATGGCCATTTTAAAGCTGTTTTATTGTGTTTTGCTGCAAAGATTGAGCTTGTAGAGAAAGTTTCCTTTTTTTTTGTTTGGTAGTTGGATTATAATTTGATTCCTCAAATGCAATTCAATATGCAACTAAAAAGTCAATGCTATAGTTTAATACATGATGTTAAAAAATGGAAAAAATTACTCGGATAAACAAATATATACTAGTTATTTAGCTAACATAACTATAGTTTGAATTAATTACGGCTCACGAAAAATATCTAACTGTAATTATAGTTTGATTTTTGTATTATTCATGCGAAATATACAAATACTGCAAATTGTATAGCGAATTATACAATTGTTGTGCACGAACTGTATAGCGAAATATATAAATGCTATACAAAAATTGTGAATTGTATTGTGAATTATACAAATATATACGAATGTTGTATGAATTATACAAATGTTGTTATAGTTATAGTTACGAAATGTAATTACTCAAATTATAACTATGAAGCATAATTAAGATATTTTTAAGTGGCTATATGCGAAAATTCCTCTTAAAAAAATGTGGAGTTGATTAAGCCTAGTTCATTTTAAACTTTGGTTTAATACCCTCTCAGTTATATTAGAATTGAAATAAAAAGGACAAGAGTCGAAAATATTTTTGAACTATTTGAAATAGGTTAACTTTACCTTCCGTTACGTTTCAAAAATACTCTTCAACTAGTCCGATAGCTCAAAAATATCATTACCTTATTGGTTATTGCCTTCGTTCATTAGCCTTCAAAATACACTTCTCTATGACTTTGAGTTCACAACTTCACATTATACAAAACGTAATCTAAAGTAAGAACCCTATTCCTCTTAATTTTTCGTATTTTAAGGGGATTCAACAATTTATATCTTTAGAAAGAATAATTTATTTTCACCTCCATTTACCTATAGTTTTTATAAAATCAATTGATAGACACTTCACCATCAATATACTCAATACAATCTTATAAATAGTTTTGAAAAGGGTAAAGATATACACATCCCTTGCTTCAATTTTTGTAAAGTAGAAAGGTTGTTTCCGAATTGATTGATGATAACAACAACTTACTCCAATATAATTCCACGAGTAAAGTTTGTGGAGAATAACATGTAGATAGACCTTATTCCTACCTTTGTGAGGTAGAGTGACTACGAGTAAAGTTTGTGGAGGATAACATGTAGATAGACCTTATTCCTACCTTTGTGAGGTAGAGTGACTGTTTCTGAAAGACGGAGAGATACTTTACCAAGTATGCAGAATATTAGTCCAACTAACTGTAACATATAGATAGACCTTATTCCTACCTTTGTGAGGTAGAGTGACTGTTTCCGAAAGACGGAGAAATACTTTACCAAGTATGCAGAATATTAGTCCAACTAAATGTAGCATGTACATAAACCTTATTCCTACCTTTGTGAGGTAGAGTGACTGTTTCCGAAAGACGGAGAGATACTTTACCAAGTATGCAGAATATTAGTCCAACTAAATGTAACATGTAGATAGATAGACCTTATTCCTACCTTTGTGAGGTAGAGTGACTGTTTCCGAAAGACGGATAGATACTTTACCAAGTTATGCAGAATATTAGTCCAACTAAATATAACATGTAGCATAAGCAACAATCCACATGATAATAGTACTTCCTTTGTTCTGAAAAAGGATAGTTAATCTCCTACACTGTCAAAAGACAGAAAAGCTAAAAACCTCCCTCTTTCCACTACATACTCTCCTCAACCATGATAGAGAAGCAGAATATAAACATCTAAACAAACACTTCACTTTCTCTTTTTAGCAGGTGGCTGATCCTCATCTTCCTCCTCCTCTTCTTCCTCTTCCTCATCACCGTCGTCATCATCGTCATCGTCATCACCTCCCTCATCACCATCATCATCATCGTCGTCGTCATCATCACTCCCTTCGTTGCCATTAGCTGCAGGGTCCTCCTCGGGATCTGCTTCTTCTTCTTCGTCATCTCCTCCTTCTTCACCTGAGAAATCTTCATCGTTTGCATCATCGTCGTCATCCTGATCCTCAGCATCACCATCATCGTCTTCGTTGTCATCCTCTGTATCACTGCCATCTTTGTTCTCGGTACAAGCTTGGTTCTTTTGATGAAGTGCCTCAAAGGGAAACCTGAAATTGACATCGTTAGAGTTGTTCCGTGATACCAAGACTACAGGAGGGACGAATATTACCTTCTATCGGGGCTTATCAACTCCGCCAATGGAGAAAGGCTTACAAACTCTGACACTGGAGCAATGGATGCCAACTCTGGCAATGGCGCACCATCCTTCAGCAAACATCCTGCCTGAAATCCAAAAACTTCCTTAAGGGGATATAGGCAAAAATTTGAGTAACGACAAGTCTCCAATCAGTGCACCGTAAGCTTAATGACGTGTAGCAGAAAACATGAAGTTTCACCGTAGGGAATGAAAAAAACAAAATCCAATTATGCTTAACGAGGCAGAACAAACAGAATTCGAGGTAAAAGCCAAAAAGCAAATCAGATCTTCAAGGCTTGTGAGTGCAAATACACAGATACAATTATGCTTCAAAAAGGCATTAACATAGGAAATGACATACATACATAAAAACTCTTTAGCATTACGTTTACAGCTGCGACAAATATCTTGGAAAGAAGATGACTCATCACAATAAAGCATGAAGCTCTCTTCAAAGAAACAGTTCCAAGCCAGAATAGTTCCAAACCGCAGAACAAGATCCAGTAAAATGTCACAAATAGCAGAAAATAGAACTAGAAAACTATATTTGGACGGCACATTTCGATGTTCCAAATGTTAGTCTGATCTGTGCATATTTACAAATATATGAGCAACAATTCTTGCACAAACGTTCTCAATGCTAATTCTTGCATAGTCTTTCTAAATGTCATGATAGTTTACTTTAAAGAACTCTCGTTTCTTCAACTTTCTTTTTTGATAAGGTAGGTTAAAACCATTGTTTCAACCAACTTCTACACTTCTAATCCTTAATCTGACCATAACAAACAGCGGTGTATGAATTATAGGGAACTAGAACAGAGAACACCTATTGGTGAACACCACACAGATGCATCAGAATTATAGATAAAAAGCACACAAAACACCTATGTTGCTCGGACTCTTCAAAAATATCAATGGGTGCATGTCGGATCCTCCAAAAATAGTGTAGTTTTGAAGGACCCAACACGGATGCGGCAACATTTTTGGAGAGTCCGAGGAACTTAGCAAAACACCTATATACTATATTAAATGTGACAAGGAGATGCTTTCTCACAATAGGCTTCGTACGGTTAGGATATGAATAATGTAAATCAGCTTTGAGATGCTACTAGACTCTATTTTTAATAACTGTAGTATTTGGGCCAGCTTACTTGCACCTCGACGTTCCACCCTGTACCTACATCCTCCCCACTAGGTAACTCCCACTAGGCTTAGGCAGATGGGGGAGAGGGAGAGGTGGTACTGAATATTTTCAGTAGTTAATGACAAAGCAACAAACACAACCAAGTTCAAATTTTCATCTCCAAACATTATAGACCAGCAAGGCTAGAAGTTTTTGTAATATTAATAGCCTCACAATAAGCAAGGTTGACAAGATTCAGCACAGGATTGGCCTTTTGTTAATAGCTTCACATACCTGTCCTTCACAATCCTCTACTCTTTTGACCTCTGCAACATCATGACGAGGTGAAATTGTTTGTGGTAATAACCCTGGATTACCTCTAAGATAAGGCCTTAATGGAACTTTCGTAAGCTCTGGTCGTACTGACATGACCATACATGTCATCATGAAGGAGAATAAAACATGGAGGGACATGGCGTATCTTGACACCATCTTCACTGATAGAACTAGTAAAAGATATTTTCCACTATGGGGCTTAAATACACAAGATTCACATCAACAAGGGGGGAGAATAGTTACAATTTCTTGAATTTTGCATTGACATTTAATGCTAGTTTAAGAATAGGTTACTTCATGTTTGGAACATTTATTAGTTTACTAAATCAAATACAAGTAACAGCTTTGTTAATGAAACAGTTTCAACATTCATGTATTCAAATAAATTATGGTGTTACAAGTTGTTCTTTTGATGGTAAGAGTCAAAGGTTTCAAGATCTGACTATTAAGTACAACAACAACATACTCAGAGTATTCCCACATTACAAGGTCTGAGAAGGACAGTGTATACGCTAATACGCAAACCTTACCCCTGCACAAAGTGTACGCAGACCTTACCCCTGCGCCTTGAAGGTAGAGAGGTTGTTTTCGATAGACCCTCGACAAGATCTGACTATTAAGTGTATAGGCAAACATTTTCTAAACCTAATTAACTAAGTCTAGACAATTTAAAGGTGAAGGTCTGAAAAACAACAATGTAATGACCTAATTATTACTGCCTTGAGAAGGTAGAGAGTCTGTTTCCGATAGATCCTCCACCCAAGTAAAACATATCAACAGAAAAAAACATAAAAAGCAAATACAAGCCATGCTGAAAACAATGAAGAATAACACAGCAACATAACAAGCAGGAGCAATGAAGAAATAAACTGAATTCTCCATTAAACAACTACTTAAATAAGAACACAGTCCATACACACAACTTCAAGAGCACAATAACAAGCACATAAAACTGGAAAATCAAATGAAACAGCTAAATTATAAACTATGAGACCTCAATTACCCTACAAAGAACCAAAAAGAAAAAGACCCCAAAGAAAAAGAACATATTTTGGTCAGTGGGGGTGGACTCAAATACAAAAACACAGTCAACAGAAGCAAAGAAAAAAAAAAGCAAGAAATATAAACCCCACAGCATAAAAATCAAAACTTTACAAGAAAACAAAAGGGGAAAGGTATGTTATTTATACCACCATGAGCAGAGAAGTAACAGATCTCTGAGTAACCAAAAGGGTCTCAGCAACAACAGCTTCAAGAACAGAGTTCATCACTATTTTCCCAAAAGCTACTACATCAGAGCTGAAATTATTTACCTCCATTTTCCTCAAAAAAAAAAAAACCAAAATTTCCTTTTTTTCAAGAAAAAGATAAAACAAGAAAGAGAGTAACAGAGAAACAAACAAAAAAATTTGAAAAGAGTAAGCTGAAAGATTTGGAAGAGAGATGAGGAGAGAGTTTTCTGGGTTAGGGTTGGCTTTGAGTGTACTGTCCCCACATTGGGGGTGGTTGGGGGTGCGTGGGGTGGGGGTTGGGGGCTGTAGGGGGTGGGGTTGATAGGAAAAAAAAATTAAAATTGGGAAAAATTGGGAGGGTTTTTGGCAAAGGGCTTTTGTGGGTGTGAATGCAAACTTTAGTTTGTTGTTTTGTTGGGGTCAAAGTAAACTACTAAGGGGTAGTTCTATAGATGGAATGAGATAAATAAAGATATTTATCGAGATATTCTACGAGGTTTTTATTGTTTTAGTATAAATTAATTACTCTTTTTGTTGTTTTTTAGTTATTATAATTTATTTTTTAAAAAAATCAAATTATATGAGCTTTGATTAATATTTTAGGATGTATTTTTTCATCATATTAATATAAAAAAATTATAATTTATTATATTTTTTGTATAATTTTGAATATCTAAATTTTATTTTTAAATGTTGAATTAATGTAATTCAATTTGCTTTGAAAATTAGTCAAATCGACTCTAAAAAACGTAATTTGACAACTAAAAAGAAATAAAGAAAGTAGTTTATGTGTTTTGAATGTGTATCTCGCGTTAATCAATAAAATTATATATGAATAGAACAAAGTTATTTAAAATAGTAATTAATGTTAAGATAAATTATGATCGTCGTCTATCTCCTAAGTGGTTTGCGAGTTATTGCATATGAGCGGAGATTTACCTTACTCACCCAACGAATATTAATTGTGGGTTCCCCTTGTTATAAAAATAGAAAAGACATTATGTCCATCTAAATGATAAGAAATTCCTATAAAAAAGTTAAAAAACTACTTTTAAAAAATGTGGTCTCTTTCTTTAATATTCTTAATTCTTTTATTATTTATTGAGAGAAGTATTGAAAACACCTTTAAATTTGACATAAATTATTAATTTCATCTCTAAATCATTAGCAGCCCTAAAAATATCGTTATACTTGACTAACTAAACTTAGATACACCCCTAATTTGTCATATGACATAACAAGTGGTCTCAAACTCTTGTATGAGAATGGAGGTCTTAATAAAAAGTCAAGAAAAGTGTTTAAAACACCCCTAATTCGATTTTAAGGCTATCAATAATTTAGGGATGAAACTAATAATTCATGCCGCGTTTTAAAATATTTTCAATATTTCTCTCTGATTTATCTTATTTATCATAATTTAAGTAAGATTTATATAAGGTAAAAATAATAATTTTAAAGTCTTAAATGTTAACAGTTTTAATATAGTTTAAATAAGAAAAGATTTAATAATCAAAATTTTGTTGAACTTTAAAATAGTAAATATTGGTATCTCTTACCATGTTTGTTACAAATAAGTAAAAAGCTAATATTTATATATTTAATTAATTTCAATTTGGTGATAATCATTTCGTCTTTTCTTTACCTGAATCTAAAAATACAATTAATAAAATTTTTATTTAGCTCCATATAATGTGTATATTTTTCACTTTAATTACTTTCAATCATGTTATTAAGCGTATCTCACTTAATACTTTCTTGTAAATGATATTTTTTGTGTATGTTTAGTCTTCTTATCTGATTGTTCAGCTATAACTAATAATACTTTAATCGTGGCCATTGATATGACTCTTGAAAGTGCTACCTATAGTTGACCATGCGAGTCAGATATTATAGATAAAGTTCATACATTTGTGGCGGGGTGACTTCATCAATGTACTCTTACACGGTGCAATCTAGTTAATATTTTCCCGTATCAAAAAGTGTAACTGATGAAATTTGAATCATCTTTTTCAATTTTATGATACAGTGATAAATTTTACTGAAAGTTGTATCAATGTTTATGAAAGAATGTCAAAGATAGTAATAATTTAAGTATTATTCAGATCATTTTCTATAGTTTCTATAGAAAGTTTACTTCTTTCTTTATTCAAGTCAGATAGTTGATCGAGAAAGGTCCTCTTCCACTGAGTTGGTCCTAGTTACTCTTCGGGGCGGAGTGGAAGAAGGAGGGATTCTTGAACGCGGAAAAGGATCCAATGAATTCGAAAGAATTGACCGAGGAGCCGTATGAGATGAAAAAGAGAAGCAGTGTGGAAGTTGCAGAGTTTAGGCTTTTAAAGTAACTAGTTACGAGACACGTATGTTGTACGTGTATACCAAATTATATAATATGCAATTTTATAAATTGTATGCCAAATTTGTTTATTTATTTTTAATTTTATGAGATATAAATATGGATCTAAGTTTAGGAGCATTTAATATTTAGTCCAAGTTTTATTTATTTATTTGATATTTTATTTGACTTTTTTTTATATGGGATATAATCTTATCATTTTAATTACAAATAATCGAGTATAATAATTTTAAAATTAACTAATACTTCAAAATAAATATTAAAATAGAATTAATTCTAAATTTATCTCGAATTATTACCTTTAAATATAAATTTAATTTCAAACTTGAATATTGATAGTTGATATTAGCCCATATCTCGAATTATTACTGTCCACTTTTTTTTTAATTTTTTTTTTAAGAGGTAGTGAAGGGTAATTAGTTAAACACCTTTCATCGAAAATAAATTATATAAACTATATAAGCCAAATTTTTTTTGTATATAATGTTAAATCTTGAACACCTTTAACGAAATTTCTGATTCTATCAGTACTTTAATGAATGCTACTCAATGAATCACGATTTGGTTTATTTTAATAACGAAATTTCTAAATAATTCTATGGTGATATTCAGTTTATCGTAGAAGTACTTAGTCAACGATTGAAGGAACAATCAAGGTGTTTTTATCTGAAGTTTGTCAATATTGTCTATAAGTTAAATACTTTAAAAAAATTGAATACAATTTAAATAACACATTTAAAATTGGGTGATTTATATGAATAACTTTTAAAATAGATGATCTTAAACTTTTAACCTTATTTGTCTCATACACAAAATTTCAAATTTAACAATTCTTTTTTTAAATTTTGAAGTTTGCTCATAGAGAAAGCAAAAAATAAAAATTCAAGATCACCTATTATTAATGTCATTGGGTGTAAAATGGGCTACCAATGTAAAGATGAGTATTGGCCCATGACATACTTTTGTGGGAAAATTACATAATATAGCTATATTTTATTTACATATAAAATAGTTTTAAATCAGCGAAACTATACAATATGATTTGTCAAAAGTTATAGAATATACATTACTATACAATGTATATTACATGAGCTATACACTAAATACACATTATGATACACAAATTATACACTGACTATACAGGCTTATACAACGAAGACTTTTTTTTTGTAATTATTTTGAGTGAAGTGTCCCTCAGTGTAATTATCCCTACTTTTGTAGGTTTTGTTGAGATTAGGTTTAGGTGTTGAAAGAGTCCAAATCAAATTAATTAATTTTTGACGATCCAATTTAAGAAGTTTTTGGTTGGAGAATATATTTAGAAGTATGATTAAAATTTTATATAATAATCATTAATTATAATAATATTTTATTATATATTTATGATTTTTTAAAATTTTCATACCAAATCAAATCAAATCAAATAAATAAATAGAAACAGATGAAGAAGTAATTTGATACGACAATTAAAGCGAAATGCTTATTTAAATCCACAAATATTTTAATTTTCAATTTTATTTTAAAAAATCATATGTAATCAAACAAGCAAACATAACTTTAAATTCCAAAAACAATCGCTCGAGAAAAAGTCGATATGTGGCGCACATATCAAGACATGCAAAACACATATATGAAGCCTTTCATGCATTAAGTCCTAGCCATATGCGATGAATATGTGGACCACATATCACTATATGCTATCACAAATTCAATGCATGTCCAAGTAAAAGTTTAATTTTTTTTACGATCTATATACATATCACAATAAGCCCACGAAAATAGCTCAAGTAAGTCATAGATAAGACTTATTTTTAATCTTAGACTCTCTCTTTCTTTCTTGATATGAGAAGAAGAGATGTCATTTTTTTCTGAATGAACAATAAAAAATAATGTCAAATAAAATAAAATGTACGATTAAGAAGCTAATTAGAAAAGGTCAAAGAAGAGCTTATCAAGTTAGCCACGGTGACCTGCCTGAAGCTAAAAAAGCATGATCATCATTAGTATATAATCCTTCCAAGTAGTTTCAGGCAAGTCATCCTTGGCTACTAAATAAGACTTCTCTAATATATCAGAAGCAATCTCTTCACCCTCATAAAGATAAAGATACAACTCTTCGTATATTATTAATATGTATATATATATAAAAAAAAGAAATAGTCTTGCATGGAAGAGGAGAGCATGCTACTAAACAATAATATGTTGAGATGATTGTTATATGACAAGTTAGTCATCTATTTATAGTCACAACAAATTAGTAAAATGGAGAAATAAGAATCTTTTTATTGCTTTGACTTTTGATTTCTTAGCTACATTATCTTATTTCCCAAATTGGAATAAGTTCTTTTCTTTAGTGGGTATGTGTTGCATCCCAATACCATAGAAATATACACTCAATGATCTAAAAGTAGAGAGAAAACTATTAAAAACATCCCTGAATTTGGCGTAAGTTATTAGTTTCATTTCTGAACTATTGACAGTTTTAAAAATACCTCTCTACTTGACTAACTAAACTAAAATACACCCCCAAACTGTTACAAGTGTTAAAAACACCCCTTAACTTAGCAAGAATTTAGGGGTGTATTTCACTCTTGTTACAAGAACAAGAGTGTATTTAAGTTCAGTTCGTCAAATAGAGGGGTATTTTTAACAGTATCAATAGTTCGAGGATGAAACTAATAATTCGTGTCAAATTTAAAGATATTTTAAATATTTTTCTCAAAAGTATATCAAACACACTGACCAATATGGAGTACTTGTATATGGATAGGAAACTTTAGTTTCTAAAGAACTTCTGTCCCATTAGGCATAAGTTCCATCCTTAAACTACAGTAATGAAGTTAGAAATTTTATTAAAGATGTCCAAGATTTTCTAATACATAACATAATTTCTCGACGAAGAGTGTTCGATTGGTCATCCTCTACTATATGTGGCTATGTCATTACTAAAGAATTACTATTATAGGTCAATCCATAGAAAAGATCAAGCCTGGTGTACTAAATTTCTCGCTATGCATGTGCAGAATCCGGAAAAGAACCCGATCACAAAGATTTATTGTACGCGTCCTTACCTTGCATGAGGGGAGGAGTTGGAGGTCAAATTATCCAATCAGATTATTATTCTTTATTTATGTGCCTTCTAGATGAAACATCAAATGAATGTGTCATTGCTCATGCCTCTTTTAGTGTCATGGACTTTAATTTCTTTCTATTCCAAAGATTTGATTCGAATTTATCATATTATGTGAGAAAAACTTGGTCAAAATTCCCAAGGTCATGCCTACGGGTTACGGGGAGCAGAATAGAGTGGTAGACTAATTACGTATAAATTAAAAAAGGAGCCAGAAAACAATTTTATGATAATATAATTATCTAGCTAGTAGTTTCTCCAGTGTTTGCATACAATGATTATATAGCAAATATGTCAGGAACTACTTTTGTTAGAAAAATATCGACTATTTGTTTTTTGTAACTATAGTGGCTACCTTGTACAAACTCTTTAATCCGTAGCAAACCAGTTCTATCATTTCTATCCAAAAAAAAAAAGTGATTGGTTGTTTGGTACATAATTTTGTAAATTTTTATAAAAAATATCTCATGTTAATTAACTCTGTGATATTGAGTGATTTTGACCACCTTGAGGTGTTATAGGATAATGCATCTTTTACCTTTAAATAACAGTCTCGAGTTTGAGCCTTGAGCGAATGAAGATCATACTCCTAGTAAGAACTTCTCCTTTAATAAGTCTCTGTGATATAAATTTGAATTAGATGGATCAGTAAATTTTGAACGGCAAAAATTATACATTGAATAAGTTTGATCATCTTGAGCCATGGTAGGATAATGGATCCGTTACCCTTAAACAACAATCTTGAGTTTGAGCTTTGAGAATGGAGATTGTATTCCTAGTAAGAATTTTCCCTTCAATAGGTGTATGTGAAACAAATCTGAATTAGATGGATCAGTAAATTTTGAACGGCAAAAATTAAAAATTATACATTGAGTAATTTTGACCATCTTGAGCCATGGTAGGATAATGGATCCGTTACTCTTAAACAACAGTCTTGAGTTTGAGCTTTGAGAATGGAGATTGTATTCCTAGTAAGATTTTTCCCTTCAATAGGTATATGTGATACAAATCTAAATTAGATGGATCGATAAATTTCGTATGGCAAAAATTATACATTGAGTAATTTTGATCATCTTGAGCCATGGTAGGATAATGGATCTGTTACCCTTAAACAACAGTCTTGAGTTTGAGCCTTGAAAATGAAAATTGTATTTCTAGTAAGAATTTTCCCTTCAATAGGTATATGTGATACAAATCTAAATTAGATGAATCAGTAAATTTTAAACGACAAAAATTATACATTGAGTAATTTGTACATTCAATGGTTAATATGCTTGATACATAAATTCTCCCCTTGCTTGAAGATAAAGTGAGTGCAAGTGTCCTTACAAATGAAGAGAACTTATTCCTAAATGAGAAATCAAATAATGTAAGTGAGAAACCAAAGTCAAAGACAATAAAGTAACTTTGTCATAGATGCTTTAGTTCTCCATTACTATTTTGCTATGGATGACTTGGCAAGTAACATCTTCTCAATAATTTGTTGTGACTATAAATACATGTCTTACATGCCATATAGAAATCATCACAACAAAAAATTAAAGAAAGAGTACTTGTCTTACCTGAAGAAAAGAGTCATATTTTGTTTAGTAGCCAAGGATGACTTGCCTGGTCCAATAGTACTTAAAAGGTTAACCTTTTATTGATTGGTTTCAGGCAGTCTCCTTGGCTACCTGGACATGCTCTTTTTGTTTCATGCAAGACTGTCACTACTAAAAAACTGTTAACAATCAGCCTCAAAAGGTTGATTGTTATTAGTGATCAAAATTTTAGCGATCTTCGAGTAGAAGAGAGGCCTAGCATGATTACAAGAGTTTTATTTGGTAGCCAAGGATGACTTGCCTGCACCACTTGGAAAGGTCTTTACATGCACCATGATGTAGGTCATGTGTCCTTTCTTTCTTGGTTTCAGGCAGGCCATCTTGGCTAACTTAACAAGCTCTTTTCTTTCATACAAGGCTTACTCTTCTTTTATTGTTTATTTAGATAGTATTATAATCATCGTCCTAAGGAATATATACCTTAGGTCGTACATTTTGGGCTTGAAAGAAATGTCTTGAACTCGATGTTTTGAAACTATTCTTCTTATATCGACTTGACTTGTATTTATAATACTTTCCCCAAGTGCTTTGCTATTTCTTCGCGGTCAAAACAAGCTCAAATTGACAAGTGCTCAAGTGGTATTTCCACTCTTATCGCACCCAAATGGATATCTCTAGCAATCTTCAGTAAAATGTTCATAATTTTCAGTAGGAATATTGAAAGGACAAACAATTTAAAGCATTGGAAACTAAATTAATTACAAGGGATTTCATTTGATATATAACTCATTACTTAATTCTTCATATACATGGAGATATGTAATCCATTGAAGTAATTAGGTGTGTGATACTATATAGTCTCTTTTTTTTTGAAAAATATTAAACCTATTGATATATCTCAAAATACAATTATAAATAATAACTTTTTCAAAGAAACAAATGGTAAGACAAACAAATATAGACACACATGGTAACACATAAATACGAATACACAATATAACAGATGAATACAAATACAATTTGTTATATAATGCAACATTGATATAGTTGTATTCATTGATTCAAATCGTATACAGTTATACAACTTGCAATACAACTGTATTCGTTAGTACACTTGATACAATTGATTTGTATTAATGAATAATACAATAGTTTGTTTATATAATTGTATTGATCGTTGATAGAAATCAATTATATGTATTATATACGTGATACAATTTTTAATTTAATAACAAATACACAATTGTATACAAACGTCTCATATTGATAGCTGAAAAGATTGAGAAAGTTATATAAAGTCTATGAACTCTTAATAGTGGGAGACCATTTGCGAAAAAATATTTGTATTTGATCTAAAACAGATAATATCACACCGTGTAAGAGTATCTTTGGACTAACTAAGCCAACACCACTTATATATATTCCTTTAATGTGCTCTTGTTGTTTGAAGAAATGTCTGTTTCACTAGGTAAAGCTCTCATGTTACTAAGGTGATATTTGTTATTAAGTTTCCGTTTGGCCATAGATTTGAAACTTGAAAATTTGAGTTTTTAAAGTTGTGGTTTTTGGAATTGACATTGTGTTTGGACATGCATTTTATCAGAAAAATATTGAAGTTTTGTGACCGGAAGTTCCAAAAACTGGTCTAAGCCAGTTTTGGGAATTGAAAAATATGATCAAATTTCATGGCTAATTGGATATTTATAGAATCTTAGATTTTCAAATTTCACGGCCTAACAGATATTTGCAGAATCTACTCAAAATTTATGATCAAATGGTAGCGAAAAGATGATTTTACTGATAAATCCTAAATGAACTTGTACAATGGAGTGCTTTTTAACACTCTTTGCCTTTGCCAACATTGGTTCAACTTGTGCATACCTCGATCAATCAATCCAAGCACGTGCATGCTACTTACAGTCCATCATATGCAAAGGGCAATGCTTGTTCTTCTACTAGTCAATGTTCCTCTTGCCTGTATTTGGGCTAATGCAGGACATATTGGGACAGGGTCCGAAAATTTAGCAGCTGAAGCAGGACGTTATGCACGTTATATGATTCCAACCATTTTCGCCAATGCACTTCCCCATGATATATGGACATATATGAGACTTGCAATTCCATCTGTTGTTATGCTCTGGTAATGTTCTGTTCTTGATCTATGTGAATATATACTTGATCGCGCTTTCAGAATGAACGAATGAAACAAGAGTATTTTGCTTTTCTTGAGACATCTTAGAGATATGATCGTTTGAAGTGATGGTTCTGTTGTTCAGACTTCTTTCAAGTTCGATTTCTAACATGGTTAATTGGCTTTCTCCTCGGCGTTAGAGTCTCAAATGAACTAGGCGCAGGACGACTTCAAGCAGCTCGATCGTTTAGCAGCTAGTACTGCAGTATTCTTGGTGGCTACAGAAGGGGTTGTTGCAGCAAAATAGTGTTGAGTTTCTTGATTTGTTATGTTGCTCGGACTCTCTAAACATGCATGTTGTTGGATCCTTCAAAAAAGTATTACTTATAGAGGATCTGACACGCACCTTGCAACACTTTTGAAGTGTTTGAGTGACATATGCAATTGAATTTGGAATAGCTAATCGAGAGAGTGAGTTTTGAAATGTATATCTAACTCTATCTACACTTGGTTTTCACACGCGCACGCACATATATATTTTCACACGCAACACTTCTTGATCTTAAAAATTTCATAGCATTTGTATGGCTACTAAGGGTGTGCATCGGTCAGTTCGGTTTGATTTTATGTATTATCGGTTCGGTTTATCGGTTTTCAATTTTTAAATATGCTAAATTAACCAATAACAAAACCAATAAGATGTTTTTTTATTGGTTTTCGGTTTATCGATTTTTGATCCTTAACGGTTGGGTTTTTGGTTTACCCAATAAGAAAATACTCAGAAAATAAATATATGACTTCTATAACAATTTGACGCGATACGATGAGATACAGTAAAACAAACAAATCAATTGAGCAACTAAACTTAATGATATGCAATATTTGACCTTATATTCTAATTTACTTTCCAACATAAGGGTTATACATTAGAAACCAAGCAAATACATGACTTACGAGTATCAATTTAGTATCAAGTATTGTTAAATTTATAATATTTAATATTTATGAAGGGATAAAGTAGTAAATTATTATAGTCTTAATGGGTTATCGATTTACTCAATAACCCAATAACCCAATACTAAAAATTGAAACTGAACCGATAACCTGATGATTTTTTTTTTGTAAAATCATTAAAAACCTGTTAACCTAATAACCCGATAACAATAAACCAATAACATTTTTTCGGTTCGATTTATCGGTTAGTTCGATTTTTGCACACCCCTAATGGCTACAAAAAAAAAATCTCATTTAGAACATATAAAATGTCATTCTTTTGTTAAATAGATAATGAAAAATAGTGTCAAATAAAATAAAATATACGATAAATTAAATATACACTATAAGTTACGTAAGAAGCTAATTGGAGAAGATCTTGCATGAAAAAGAAGAGCTTATCAAGTTAGCCATGGTGACCTGCCTGAAACTAAGAAAGAAAGGACAACGTTAATATATATAACCCTTCCAAGTAGTTTCAGGCAAGTCATCCTTGGCTACTAAATAAGACTCCTCTAGTATATCAGAAACAATCTCTTTACCCTAACAAAGATAGGATAAAATCTTCGTATATTATTAAAATCATCCTTGGCTACTAAATAATAATATGACTTTCTACTTCATGTAAGACTTCTCTTTCTTCATATATATTGAGATGATTATTATATGTCAAGTTAGTCACCAATTTATAGTCACAACAAATTATTCCTTTAGAGGTATAGTTCTAAAAAGTCTATATAAATTCCTTCGTTAAAGGCTTCACTCTATAATTTGATGAGTCACCACAGAAAGTGAATTCGAGAAAAGTAAAAATAGAATTTCTATTCTTTTTTTTAAAAAAAGAAAATAATTGAGGGTAGGGGAAGGGGAAGGGAAAATGGGGAGGTGATTATAATGTGGGGAATCGAACCCTCACTAACAAGGTGGGAGTTCAGGTAGCCAACCAACTGAGCTACTAAAATTCCCCAAAAATAGGACTCCTGCTTAGATGTGAATATTTTCTTGTTCAGTTTAGAAACCAAGAGATTATTTAGTACTTCGTTTTACAGTTGCCCTTATTATTAATTATAATCATTTTCCCATTATTTTTTTCAGACTGTTATATTTATTACATTAAAAAACTGACAAAATAAAATTGTTATTTTATATATTGCTCTTTAAGTGATGTGTCAAATCAATACTGAATAAGTAAAAATAAGAGAATTAGTTGCTTTATAAAACAAGAAAAAAATGTTATCCTTTTAATTTATTGCTTTTGACTTTTGTCTCTCTAAGCTTCATTTATCTTTGACTTCCCAAATAGGAATAAGTTCTATTTTGCATTGATCACTTTATATCCCATCATTTCTTGTGTGGGATATTAATGCATGTATTGCATCCAAATACCATAGGACTATATGTCACTATGTCCTAGTGGTCTAAGTATATCAAGAACATTGACCATGGAATAATATCCTATTTCCATTAATAAAAAGTTAAAAACAGAAATTGTTTCTGAAAGACTCTCGATCAATTAAAGTGCGTCAAATCAAAGTAGTTAATTATTAAAAAAAGAAAAAATTGTAAAACATGTCAATTAATAAAGAAAACAATATAGAGCATGGAGGAAGCTCCTTTTCATTTTTCTCTCTATTTTCTCGAAGTTCCTATCTTGATGACTGACATATAACATAAGTTAGATTTAATGGTTAAGATTTAATTGACTTATGTCATTAAATGGAGAGAAAAGAAATGATCAATTAAGTTGTAGCCATCAAATCTATCTTATGTCATGTGTCAGTCATCAAAATAGGAACTCGAGAAAAATAGAGAGGAACCTTATCCATATAGCGCAATCAGAATAACAACACTGAAGTAGCGTGGTAACTAAATGCAATAGAAATATAGTAATAGATATCAAAAGAAAGAAACTACATGTATAAGACTAATACGACATACATGATGCTTCTAGACTCCCACCAAGCCTAATTCCGTTGAAAAGCTCGAAAAGCTCAACTGAATGTCTACTAACTTTCTACACTAGTTTGCGATCACGATGCCTTCTTATTTAAGATCTTGTCCTCATCAAATAATTTAAAATTCATTGACATGATTAATTTAAATTCACGTCACATTTGATTCGTTAAAGAAGGGAGCGCTTGTAGTAATATAGCGCCAAAACCGATCATGTTTTAATTACAAAAAATCAAAAAGTAATTTTTTCTGTGAATTTTATTTGAAGCATTTTTTGACTGAATTTTCTATATTTTCAAGATTCGAACTCGAAACTGAATACACGTTTTTAGACGTAAAAGAGGGAATTTTGACTAATTTATTCTTAAAGAATTTGATAAATTGGCATCAAATCTTTGGAAATGAAATAAAGTCAATGCCACTAAAGTAAACATTAGGAATGACACATCCATTTTATGTCTCCTCTATTATTATTTTTCATTTTGACTATATACAAGGCATGTAATACTGAATATTTAATTGGTCTCCAACTTTATAATATATTTAATTGGTCACTAAAATTTTTAGCAGTATTTATATAAAGTGTTAATTAAAAATATTCATATTATATTATTATCACTTAATATAATAATATATTGATAATTATATTATTATCACTAAATATATTATTGTGGTAAAAAAATTTATTTATTGTAGTGATTACTTAGAATTTATTTTAGTTTGGTATACCACTTAGACATTAGAGGAGGGTGAACAATGTCTTGATAATTTTTTGACAGATTTATTCAATAAATTTAGGTTCCGGTGAGGTGATCAATAAAAATAGTAATTCAGATTCAAGTTGATTTTGGGTAGAACATTACATTACCACTTAGTCAAGTAAAAGTCGGGCCTTTCTCCATAACTTTTCCTTTTAGCTATAATACCTATCGTTGCAAAAATCTTTAGCGACAATTGATCATTAATATTATTTCATTAGTCGCTAAAGTCTTTAGCAATATTTGTATAGAGTACTAGTTATAAATATTCATATTTATTATTATTGCTAAATATAATGTAATTATTGTTGCTAAATCATTATTACCGCTAAATCCTTTGTTAGTATAGAGAACCAACTCTTAAACCAAACAAAATAATGTGCAAAATGTAACGACATAGTACATAAGTATGCCCTTTAACTTGACTTTAGCTGACAACTACGCTATGCAACTTTGGATGTGCACAAGTAGACACTGAAATTTATATAAAATTGAACAAGTAGAGTTCATACGCGCTGACCTACATGGCATAATACATGTAGGACGCCATGTAAGACGACACAAAATTACCGTGTAGGATGCCACGTAGGACACAAAGTTATCATGTAGGACGTCATGTAGGATGAATATGTCTATTTATTTAATTTTGTACAAGTTTAAGTGCTACTTGTGAACATCTAAAGTTATAAGACATAGATATCACTTGAGATCAAGTTAAAAGACACGTTCATGTATTGGGTCAAAAGTAGTTGGTAAAAAGAAATTAAAACATCTTTATTATTATATTTTAAACTAGAAAAAGAGTACTCTTGTCTCCATCAAACCCTTTTAACATGAGGATATAATTGGGAGAATCAAATCCATTGTTCAATATAGTATTTTTTTTCTTTCATTCAAATATGTTATTTGATTAGCTGGATTATCTTATATAATAAAATTGAATAATCAAAAAGTTAAATTAAAAAAAATTGAATCAAACCAAGCTAATTTCGATTCAAACTATATGAAAGTTTTTTTCAAAATTAGATGTTTTAATAATTGAGAACTAAATCGAAAAACTGAATGCACACCCCTCATTGTAATTTTTTAAAAAATATATATTTTTTAAATTTATGATTTAATATAATATAACATTTGTGGGGCTGGTCATTAAATTTTTGAAACTTCTGATCTTAAATATTTCATAACTTTTGTATGGCTACAAAAAGATCTCACTTAAAAATATAAGATGTCATTCTCTTTTTCACTTTTAGATTTAGATCTTCGCTAGTATTGAACGAAGACTATCCATTGATTTATTTAGTTCATACCTGCGTTCGAACTCCTTCTTAAACAGATAATGAAAATAATATTAAATAAAATAAAAATATACGATAAATATACGCTCTATGTTATGTAAGAAGCTAAGAGATCTTGCATGAAAAAGAGGGGCTTATCAAGTTAGCCATGGTGACCTGCCTGAAACTAAAAAAGAAAGGACATCATTAA